>VXBU01011518.1:211324-243569 GCA_013400315.1 Bombycilla garrulus
CGGGGCTCCTCGGTGCCCTCCGCCAGCGGCCGCCGCCCACTGACGCCCGTGCTCGCCGCCCTGCCATCCCGCCCGTCCCGCCCCGCCGCTGCGGGCCTTCCTCCGTCCCTCAGGTGAGCGTCGCTGCCGAGAGCGCCGGGCGGGGCGGCCGCCTCTTTTTCCCCGTCCCTCCGCCGCCATGAGGGAGAGGGAGTCGGGCCGGTCGCCCAACCGCTCCACTTATCTCGTTCTGTTCCCCCCTTGTGATCGGCCCGGCCCGGGGAGCGGCACCGGGAGCTGCCATCGCGCCCAGGTGCGGCCGCAGCGGGGCGGAGGGGCCGGGCGGGCACGGCCCCGGCTGCCCTGCGGTTCCCGGGCAGGAGCTGGGACTGGGAAAGGGGGACAGGGGAGGCGAGCCCACACGTGTCAACGCACCCGCAAGAGGGGTCTACAGGCAGGGTCCCGTATTACCAGCTTGATGAAATCAGTGGCGTGTTCAGGAAGGAAAAATGAGGAAGAGGAGCTGCAATCCAGCAGGAAGCAAACGCTGCTTAAATAAGGACTCTAAATTACAGTAGTTCCCTCAGATTTCATAATTGCTGGTGGTGAATGGAGAAGGGTGTTAGGTTTTTTGCCTTTTTTTTCTTTTCCTCAGCATCACATCATTTATTTTGGTACGTGAAATCGTTATTCCCTTACGAGCTTTTGAGCACTGCCCCAGGTGTTGCTCCTCTAAACAGTTTTTGCTAGCCAAGTAAAAAGCACTGAAACAGAACTGAATGTCCCATGTGTGAACCACAGTGCTAAGTTTGCATAGCGTAACAGTGAGTGAACTCCGCTGATGTAAATCTCTGCTCAAAATTCAGTTATGTGGTTTGATGTACCACATAAGACATGCAGTAGCGTCTTTTACTTACCTTGGATATACACTGGGTGTTTTCTTCTCCCTCTTTCTTGCAGAAATCGGTTCTAATATATATTTAGCAAAATCTCTGCCCAGAGCCTACTAAACGGGAAGAACATTAGTCTGTATATATAAATAAATATTTCCTAAATTTCACTCTAGAACTTTGCCAGGTAGTAGGAATAATTTCTTTCCTGGTTCCTTAAAAGTAAGTAAGCCCTGCAGCTTTATCAAAGTTCCAGAATGTTTGTACTTTATTATTTTATTGACATTAGACTGATGTGACATGCTTTTCCTACTTTGATTGCACTTTCAGTTCTTCATTTTAAATGTTTTAGCTCTTTGTGTTGTTAAACCCTAGCCCACAGTCAGCTATTAGTAACAAAATATGTTGGCTTGCATTTCATACATTGACAAAAAAAACAAACTGACCCACAGACAGATTTTCTCATTTCTCTCTGAAGCAGATACGGGACGGCATTTAAAAAATGAGGGTAGTGCATGACCATGCTTGCCATGTTCCCTTGCCATGGAATCACAGAATGGCCTGGGTTGGAAGGGACTGTAAAGACCAGTGGCTCCAGCCCCTCTGCTGTGGGCAGGGACATTTACTAGACCAGGATGCTCAGAGCTCGTTCTGTGTATTGATGGTGGCTGGCTTGGGTATCTGGGATTGTGACTGCTACTGCCTTGTAGGAAAAGAAGATTCTCTCTTAAGCAGGCTGCTTCCAGATGACTGTGTCCCTGTGCTGGTTCCTGATTAAGGCTGCTGGCCCAATGATCAAGACTGTAACTAAATTTCTAGGGAAGTACGTGCTGTATTGATGATCTGTTAACATGTTGTGTGATGTGAGTTTTTAGAATGCCATGTACAGAGTCTTGTATATTTTTATGTGTAACTTTGTGGTGTAAGGGTTTTTTTGAGTTTTTTTATGTTTGTTTGGATTTTTTTAAAAGAAAATATAACTGTTATTTTGTGCAATAATGTCAGTAGTTCCTTCTAGGTTCTGAGGGAATGAAATTAGTTTTAAATTCTATCCTGCTTGTTGTTAAAATTAAATACAACAGTTTAAGTATAGGTCTTGAAGTAGTTGCTGGGAAGTTAACTTATGAATTATTTGATTCAATGTTTTTATAATTTGCTTTAAAATCTTGAAGGTCCCTAATAGGTTTTTAAGTAGAGTACCTCAAGGCCCCACAGCCTTTCAGGTGAAGGAGGTCTTTGATCCAAACTAGTAGCACTCAGAAGTCCAGGAAGTTTGCTGTTCTTTCTTCTATAATTATGATTTATAGTGCAATCTAATTCCATTAAGTTTTTTTATTATTATATTTTGTTGAATGAGTGTAGTTGAGTTTGTTAATGCTTCTGAGACTTGATGAATAACAAATGGTTATAATACAGTGTCTTAGGATGGGTTTGAGAAGAGACAGGCAATTTACTGCTAGCAGAGAATAATGAGTTCTAGTGCTGGGTTGAAATGCAGCCTATGACATCATGGCTTGATATTTTTAAAGGCTTTTCTTTCATGTAAGAAGCGCAGATGAGTACCATGTGAAGTGACTAAGCTTTCCAGTCACTGCTTTTAAAACAAGATGTTATCTAGGAAATAGTCATGGGGTAAGCAAAAATCTATCAGTAACCTGGGACTGTTTCTTGGTTTTCATAAATGTTGAGTGAAGAAGACTGTCTGTGTTCTGTTAAAGCTCATGGTGCAGGAGGTAGTCTGGGAATTGTTTTCTACATTTGTTTGATCTAATGGCCCAACATTACCACATTTGATAACTGATTGGTACTGTCTTGCAGCCTGGTGTGCATGCTGGAGATGCAGAAATCATGTAGCAGAAAGCTTTGAGCAGCTGTGGGTTGTCAGTTTCTCCCAGGAGCAATATAAAGTGAAGAATGAAGGCGTCTGGATTGATTTCCCTGTGGACGTTGGTTTCTCTGCCTTGTGGCCCATTAGCAAACCCTGCAGAACGTGAAGATGTAGTGAAGCATGCAATAAAGCTGCACCGTGGGAAAGGAGCTGTTATCACTCAGAGGAAGCAGTGGGTGCTGGAGAGCTGCAGAAAACTGTCTGGTCTTCTTCGCCAAAAGAACGTTGTTCTCAACAAGCTGAAAAATGCCATAAGAGCAGTTGAGAAGGATGCAGGACTGTCTGATGAAGAGAAACTTTTTCAGGTGCACACCTTTGAAATTTTCCAAAAGGAGCTTAATGAAAGTGAAAACTCAGTCTTTCAAGCAATCCATGGCCTCCAGAGAGCTCTACAGGGTGATTACAAAGATGTTGTAAATATGAAAGAAAGCAGTAGACAGAGACTGGAGGCCTTGAGAGAAGCTGCAATTAAGGTTGGTTTCCCCATGTTTGTTACTATTCATATTGTATTTGTGATATTAACTTTATTATGGCACAGTTTTGGTCTGTTTTAGTAGAAAAGGGTATCTACATAAAACTTGCAATGCTTACTGTTTAATAAAATATTTATTTCCATTAGTAAATGTTAAAGGGAAAGGAATAAGAAGAATGTATCAGTGCACGTTGCACTAGACAAGCTAGTGGCACTAGCTGAGTGGAAATAATGCCATCACATGGTGAAATACTAACTGCTTTTTCCATTTTAAATGAGGATTGCTCAGCCAAAGTCCACAGTTAAAACAGAAGGACTTGCTGCCTTTCATTTCCATATTTGTGTAGATATGGGTAAAATGGACATGCAAAACAGTAGGTGACTAGATTTTTAAACTCAATATTGGACTCCTAGCCTGAGAAGTGCAGGTTTTAAAAGCAGTGCTTCCAAGAAAGAGTCAGCTAAAATAACTTTGCCAGGAAAAAAACGCAGATGGATGACAGTTGAACACAAGTACTTCATGGAAAGGTTGAATCCCATATGCCATTAAGTTGAGCACAGCCTGCCACTGTCTTCTGGACTTGGTAGTGCTCAGACTGTATACTTAAAGTCTCCCATTGAGAGAAAATGTAATTTCATGTATTTGGTATTTAAATTACTCTTTTCCTTTCTCTTCCCCTCAACCACTGGAGGAATAGATTAAGAATTTTCTTTGTTTTCAGTCTTCCGAAAGAAGAGGCTGCCCTTGCACAAGGGAGCGAGAGAAGGATCAAAAATGTAATTGGCATTTAGCATTTGAGTTGTGAGTCCCTGAAGAGCATTTGTGCTAAGAAATGTGCAGATCTTGACAGGTGAGGATGGAGAGAAATGATGTGTGGGAAAGGTGTCCAGTGAATCATGCCAAGATAGGCTGGTGAAAGTAGAAATTAGGATGTAAACTTGGCAGCCTGGAGTGATTCTGTGTACTGAATTATAACAAATTTGAATAGAGAGTAATCTGGATCTAGATATATTCCAATGAACTGCTTTATATGACTTGTATGTTGATACTTCATGGTAGTGGCAGCCTCTGCTGCATAGAAATGTCATTGAAATTGTCATGAGCTTTACTTCATTTTCCACCTTTTTTCTTTCTCAGAGATTGTAAAATAATAGCAGTGAGGCTGTCCAGAACCTTCTTTCCCATTTACCTTATTCTTGGTAATGTTACTGTAAAATAAGGAAGTAATTTATCCTTGGACTTGAGAATGGTGCTTCTCCTAGAAGGAGGCCTTTGTGTACAAATATGTGTTTTAGAGGTGTGTCTGTCAAAAGTTTACTTTTGCAGAAGTGGATTGTGCAGGCTTTTTTTGTATTACCTAAATATTTACTTAAGGGAGCAATCTTTTGCATCTTCCTTCTTACGCCGTGTATGTGGTTATTTTAAGAGAATATTTGTGGTTCTAACCTTAAAATTGTTGTATAAAGGGAAGCAAAGAATATGGAAAAATGCATGCCAAAACCATGAAAATTGCATGGGATACATTTGTTTTGGAGTTGTTGTTACTTCATAAGACACACATTAGGTCTAGCTTTGTCCCAGTTTCATTTTACTGTAATGATTATTTTGTTGGTATACTCATAGAGCATCTATTTTTATAATAGTGAGTGAATGGAAAATACAAATAATTGTTGGGGATGCTGGACTTTTCCCTTTATTTTACTTCTATTGAGTTAAAGTGGTTGGAAGTCATTAGTGCTGGGATATGTATGTATGTCTGATGCATTTCTTGCTAGTTCTAATGTTGTGAAAAGATACAATGGAATCATTTGCATTGTGGGCCAGGAGGAAGCTAGAAAGAAGCACTGAGGATGGTTTCTGCCTCCTTTTGCTCCAGGATTCTGTTTGGAAGTTCAGAGAAAAGCAACAAAATCTTACCTACTTTTTAATTAGCTTCTAATTTCTTGCATGCCTTCTAATCAGACATGGGTGGAAAAAATCAACTTGCAAGTATTGCAAAGATGCAACCTCTTCTGCCTGTGTTTTTGTCATCTCTGATTAAATAGTAGAGAGCAACAGCAGCACTGCATTCAGAATCAGCATTGCCCCAAAGTCTAACTTAATCTTACTTCATTTTGCTCATGTGTTTTTAGGCGTTCCTGTTGAGTGCACAATCCTTATCTGTCTTACTTTGCTTCAGAGGTTGCTTGGTATGTGCCTCGTGATCAGGTGTCTCCAATCCCAGCCTGAGCTGCAGACCAGTGTTTGTACTGTATGCACTTCTGCTTAGCATGTGGCAGCTGTTTGAATTAACTTGTGCTTTTTATGGACACCATTGCCTGTGGTTGTCCCAGTCTACTGCTGTCATACTTATCTCTTGGTGGAAATAGATGCCACTTTATTAGACTACAAAAACCTTTATCTCCATTAATTGAAGGAACTTGCAGCTAAACTCTTATTTTTTCAAAGCTTTTCTGCCTTACTATTCAGGGAAAGTTAACTTCTTTGAAAATAGAGAATTATTTTTTAGGTAGTTTGTCTCTACCTGTGTTCAGCCTGTCTGTCTTGGCCAATGGAAAGGCCTGAGATCGGCTCCTTGAACTCAGAACTCTTGCATTTTTGAGGGGAAACAATCTCACCATTGTCAGTTTCATCTTGTGTTCTAAGTTGTTGCTGAATTAGCAGAGAATCTGTGGCTCATGTGGGGACCGTTTCTTACATCTTTCGAACAATGTCTGCTAGCAGAGAGCAACAGATAGGAAATGTTTTTTCTTGAGGCTGTATGGGAGTGACTGTGTCTCCAACTTATGTGTTGCATAAGAACCAATTGTTGACATTGGGCCAAACACATTAATAGCTACATTCTTCCCAGCTCCAGTTATTTTGGGATCTGGGCAACTTTCACCATGAGAGTGTAACTGTGGTAGTTCTAAACACCAACAAACACCAATACTGTGGTTTCATCACAAATCAGAGATATTACTCCAACTGTCAGGATTTTAGAAGAGTTTGGCTACGGTTACTGGTTGTACTGAACATATTCTTGTCTTGGCATCAAGGAATTGATTAAATTATGTGCATGTTCTTGCAGGTTCCAGGGGGAAAAATGTCCATCTGCAAAAGTGTGGAGGAGGAGACATTCCAGTTGTTTAAACAGAGGTGTTTAGGACCATTTTGTAAGCTCAGGTTATTGAAGATATTTATGGAGGCCAGGCAGATAAAACACACAACTTATGGGAGACCTGTGTTCTCTGATTTCTAACTGGGCATGGCAGGGGAGGGCATCTGGAGACAGAAACTTGTGTTTTCTGGGAGCTGAGCCAGACCTATAGATTGCTTGCATGTTTTTGCTTGTATTTTTTTCCTTTTTTAATAATATTGACTCTCTAAAACAGCAGAAGGGTCTCTCTCATGCAAGTATTCTCAGCATCATGAATCTAACTGAAAGGAAGGAGCGCTGCCCTTGTATATGTTTCCTTACTCATAGCTGTTCTCTCAACGATCTTTAAAGCAATAGAGGCATATAAAGGAGAGAATCTTTTTTCCCCAAAGCCCTCAAGTTGTTCTCTGTCAACACAAAGTATTCTGTTTGGTTACTGTCATGGTACCTATGTAAAAGGTGTTAAGGCCCAGTTGTGAGTAAATTAAGCTTTTTAGGTTTCTTTTTGAACCTGAAACATCCAAAGAGAAATGAAACATCATGGCTTTATCAGGGAACTTACTGAAATATTTTCACACCATATCAAACCATATTAGCATATTTTCTCTTTTTACTTCAGAAACCTAATAATTTCAGAAATTGTTAGTTCAAGTTGATAAGAATCCCAAACTGAAATAGGGGGAAAAGTGCTTTTTGGGAAACATGAACAGGAAGCTTGGCTAGAGTGATTGGCTGTTCATATCTCCCCCAGCTCTTTTTTTTCCTGTTTCCACAGTTACTGTAATTTTTGAAAACCATAAACAGACCTCTTCCTATGTTTATAAAAGGGCTTAGATTCATTGTGCTTTACATCTAATTTGTTTGTTTGTTATAGACAGTATAGCTATTCTTTCAAGCTGTTATGCTTCCCTTCAAAAGCACAAAGTTCTAAACTTTATTTGGCTCTGAAGTGTTTCCTAGGGTTTCTCAAAGTAAATCCTTTCTTGTATTTTCTGGATCACAACCTTGGGACAGGTCTACTGTTTAATGTGATAGAAAAGACAATTGATAGATATTTTGTTCGGTTGTTGTTTTTCTTACCCACTTACCCAATGAAAATTGGCACAAGAAAAAGCAATCTTTAAATATCTTCAGGACATCTATATTGCTTTTGCAATTCTGCGGATAAAATGTTTTGTGTCAAAAGAAGCACATATTTATGTCAAATGTTTTTTCTGCTCAAGGGCCTGCCAACACTTTATCTGTGTGTTGTAAAATTCAACAGGAAGAAATGGAATATGTTGAACTCTTAGCAGCAGAGAAACACCAGGTTGAAGCCCTTAAGAACATGCAGCACCAAAACAAAAGCCTGTCGATGCTTGATGAAATTCTGGAAGATGTCAGGAAGGCAGCTGATAGATTGGAAGAGGAAATAGAAGAGCATGCCTTTGATGACAACAAATCCGTAAGTGATGCTTTAGACTCAGTAATTTCACTGGAGTGCATTTATTAAGTTGGTGTTTGTACTGTGTGCTTCTCTTGTGTTACATAGTTGTTAGGATTTTGAGTAATTGTTAAAGAGTGAGAAAAAGGGAGTAATTGCTCCTTTTTGCTGGTGATTTCTGTAGTTTGATTTGAAAGTCCTCTCTGCAGCTGCCACTTTGACAGGGACAAGTGTAGTCCATCTCACTGATACAGCCCATGAGAGATATGGCATCTCTGTGGTGGTGGAGACTGTGATAGTTGGACTTGGCAGGGTATGGAGTTATCATGTTGAGCATTGTCTCCATTTTTTCATTTTCTTGAGAAAGTTATGGGAGAGCAAGAATCCTTGCAGTTGGTTTTCACAGTCTGGAAAAAGATACGTTGTTTGAAGGAAAGACCTGAAATGTGTTTGTGATGTTACTTTCTTCCACGTCTGACTTTCTCTGCATTTTGTACCTTGGCCTACCTGCACTGATCCTTGTTTTTATGTTTCACGATGAGCCAGTATCCTTCAGGTAAGGCCACATGTCTCTGTAGCCAGGAATACATCAGTTTATCCTGGCGTCCCATTTTGCCATCCTCAAGTAGACTCCCTAAATTGGTCCTATTTGCATAAACACGAGTTACAGGTGATTTGGGTTCTGCTCTTGGGAGGTTTTTGTTGATTTCCAGTTTGACTCCTGAGGTGAGCATAGCTCTTGAGTTCCGCTGAGGAGGCAAAACCAGTTCCTCTGTAGCAGAGAGTGAAGCTGTGTGTTGTTTGGGTGTTTTGGTGTTTTTGGTTTTTTTTTTTTTTCTTTTTTTTTTTTTTTTTTTTTTTTTGTTGTCGTGCTCGGGTGGAGAGAAAGTGAAAGCAGCTTTTTTATTTTTGATTTGGCGTGCCGCTGACGCGAGCGGCACCTTGGGAGCCGCACCTGGCTGGGGCCGGGCGGCGGGAGCGCCCTCTGCTGGCCCGCCGCGGTAGAGCGGCCCTGCCACAGCCGAGCGTGCTCCTGCGGCACCTGGAGCTGGCAGCGCCCGCGCCGCCCTGTCCCTCGGCATCTCTCTGCTCTCCTGCCTCTAGCTCCATCCCTGAAACAAGAGGACTCCTGAAGTGCAGCCTGCAGGACTATGTGCTTCTCCGTCATTGCGAGAAACATTCTTTTAAACTAAAACAGCGGGGTTTAAAACAGAGACGCTTTAATGCGGTAATCCATATTCTGATAAAGATACACAGATTTACGGCATAGTGACATTTTCTTGACTTGGAATGCAGTCTTCAGTTCAGATTTTTGTGAACTGAATATCACTTCGTAATCACCAATTGTTTTTGTTCCAGCTAAGAAAATGTTGTTTTGAAAGACATGAAGTTTTAATAAAGAGATTGAAAGATTTTTAGAGAAGAATCCTACAGTATTTTTAGTTGGTGTCAACAAGTTCTGTAGAATCTTCAAGCACAGTTGATAGTGTTTCCATTTTTATGATATGCTTAACTGACTCCCCTTCTTTTTGTTTATTATTATTTATTTTCTTTTTCTTAAAGGTAAGAGGTGTAAACTTTGAAGCCGTTTTAAGGGTGGAAGAAGATGAAGCCAACTCCAAAAGAAATGCTTCAAAAAGAGAAGTAGAAGATGACTTGGGTCTTAGTATGCTTATTGATTCTCAGAACAATCAGTATATTCTTACTAAACCCAGAGATTCAACTATTCCTCGTGCTGATCATCATTTCATAAAGGTAATAATTTTAGAGATATTCTTGTCATTGACTTTTGGATTTAGTCCCACTAATTTGCATATCAGTGCTACTTGGTTTGAGTGAGTCAGCATTTGTCTCTCTGAAGCTATCCCAGCATTCATGACTCTGCCATCTATGGTGATTCAGCCATGTGTTCCCTACTCTTAGGTTTGCCTTCACAAGACTGATCATGATGCCACATGAATCGTCTCTGTTTTTATTTGCCTTCTCTTGTTGCACCTTTGGGGCACTGTCCCTTCTCTCAGACTACAAAGTGTTAAAGCTACTGCTTAATAAGCCACTTGCATTTTGTCAGTAGAGAGAATTTATCTGGTTGGGCCTTGTGATGAAAAAAGGGATACTGGAGAATACATAGACATGGTAGAGTTATGACTGTGCTTCATATAGAATAACTGGATTGGGATTTTTGTTTTAATTATAAAACCCAAAACAGTTCTGTTTCACCATCTTGTTTTAATGTCATTCCACTCAGGAAATTGCCTGCTTTCTATAGTATGTTTAAAGTATTTATAAATTGATTTAAAGTCCCCCAGTTACTTAAGGTCAGTGCTTCATCTGCTTCATCTGAAAAACTGCTGTGCAACAGCACTGAGGTTAATTTACAGAAGTTTTGTTTTCTTTTCTTTTCATGGGGAGTAGTCTATATTTAATTTACTGTGCTATTTATCTTTTAAAAGATAATAGTCTTCAATTTCATCCCAAATTTACTTGTCCTTTATATTAATGCCTCTGTAAATCTTACATATTTAGGATATTGTGACAATAGGAATGTTGTCTTTGCCATGTGGCTGGCTGTGCACAACAATAGGATTGCCAACCATGTTTGGGTATATCATCTGTGGAGTACTCTTAGGACCCTCAGGACTAAATAGTATCAAGGTAAGTGTGCGAGTTACTTCTTGACTGATTTAATTTGTTGAAATCTTTAAAACTAGTTTAAAAAACTATGGTATTGCCAACCTCAAATGTATTTTAAAAAATATATCCCCAAATGTGAACCTTTACAGAGGAGGGCTTCACATTTTGTGTCTTTGAGTAATTTTGTTTTTAATCTTTTTTTCTCCTATAAAATTATGGCAGTTGTTGAAAGTGAAAACTGAAGGTTGTGTGTTGTGAAAGTTTTGTGTTTCTTTCTTTCTTTTTGATTTTAAGCATAAAGCATAACAATTGGGAGCCAAATTACTTAAATGACATAATATATACAGAAACTTGCAAAAAGTCAGTGTTGACAGTGGAGGAAACATTTAAAACAAATAGTTCCCCAAGGAACATAGCTTGGCTTTCTAGAGAGTCATTTTGCACCTCTGTAGTGCTTTCATCCACCCTGGTCCCCCTATTCCTTTCGCAGTACCCTGCCCACATTCCTGAAGTCTTTTGAACCTTTTTAGCTCCATCACGTGTACCCTGATTCCAGGCTCCTGCGAAACCCTGAGCTGTGGTTGGCTGGACATGTTTTGATTAGTGCTCTGGTGTGCATTAACAGATTGTTTAGCCAGCAGGCACAACAGAACACATGCTAGGGCTGCACAGTAATGTCTGCTTAAGTTCTGTGTGTCTATTGCATTGATATCCATGAAACCACTTGGAACTTACTGTCTTTGCAACATCTGCTCCTATGTGGGCTTCTGTTGAAAATTACTGTTGAGCCCTTAAGTAGGGATTAGAAGAAATTGTAGGATTTTGTTGATCTTGTATTGGAAGAGATTAAATAATCTCAAACTCTGTGTTGTATATAATTTCTGGGTTGAGTATGTCTGCAAAATATGACCACTTAGACTGAGAAACAAGTTTGTAAGCTTGGCATAAGAGACCCAACAGCAAATTTTCAAGAGACCTACATTGAGGAAGATGATGTGGTCAGAACAGATGTGAGAGAAGTTTCTTTAGGACAGTTTAAGTGACTTGCCTTTTTCTTGTGGAGCTTTGATTAAACATTATTCACCTGCATAGTGCTCGTGATGACTGGCTCTCTTGTGTTCTATCTCTTCTCCATTTCCTAAAAAAGTTGAATGTCTGAGGAACTGAGAAGGCAGGCAGATTCTAATCTGGCAGGAAAATGGTTTTCATCTCCGCTTCTGTAATTGATGATAAACCATGTTTTGTTCTACTCTGGCCCATAAATACTTAGAAAAGAAATACTAGTTTTTTAAAATAGAATAGACTATTCCAGTCAACTGCCTGAGCACTTCAGGGCTGACCAAAAGTTAAAGCATATTGTTAAGGGCGTTGTCCAAATGCCTCTTGAACACTGACGAGCTTGGGGCATCAATCAGCTTTTTGGGAAGCATGTTCCAGGGTTTGACCACCCTCTCAGCAAAGAAATGCTTCCTAATGTCCAGTCTGAACCTCTCCTGGGGCAGCTTTGAACCATTCCCACTTGTTCTGTCAGTGCATACCAGTGAGAAGAGCTCAGCACCTCCCTCTCCACTTCCTGTCCTCAGGAAGCTGTGGAGAATGATGAAGTTGCCCCTCATCCTGCTCTTCTCCAAGCTAGGCCAACCCAGAGTCCTTAGCTGTTCCTCACAGGTCATTCCTGTCAGCCTTCCACCAGTTTTGTCCTCTTCTGGATGCATTCAAGGACCTTCACATCCTCCTTCCATGGTGGGGCCCAGAGCTGCACACAGTGCTCCAGGTGAGGCCTGTGAGGCCTGAGGCCATTCAGCACTGAATACAGCAGGATAATTTTGAGTGACTGCTGATGTTCTGTTTGGTGCATCCCAGGATGGGTTTGCCCTCTGGTGTCTCACACTGAGCCTGCTGTGCACCAGCACCCCCAGATCCCTTTCTGCAGGGCTGCTCTTCAGCCACTCCTCTCCTAATCCATATCTGTGCCTGGCATTACCCCATCCTAGGGGGATCAGAATCCAGCATTTTGAATTGTTGCATTTCCTCCTGCTAATCATTGGCCAGTTCTCCAGTGTATCTACATCCCTCTGCAAGGCATCTTGTCCCACAAGAGAGTCAAAAGCACCTCCCAGTCTGTTACCACCGGCCAACTTGCTAGTGGTGTGTTCACCTCCTCCATTCTGATCATTGGTGCTACTGCCCTGAGACCTGAACCCTGAGGGTACAGCAGTTGCCAGCCACAAGTATCCCTGTTTTTCTGTTGAGATGAGGAAGACAAGAACTTTTCTTGCTGTTAGATCCTTCTCCCTGTAGCACAAAGGCTGGTAATTGTGCTGGTGTGAGAGATGGATGTGTGGAGCCTGTAGGATGGAGAAGAGAGCAGCAACCACAATCTAGGAGAAAGATTATATCAACAGAGCAATAAAATAACTAGCAAGAAGTAGCTTCTGGAATGTAAGCCGTGGAGATGTAATAGTACATGCATAAAATATAACCTTTTTTTTTCAACCAGCAAGTAAACATACTGTTAAGGAAACTTCCCAGTCTGGGCATTGACAAGGCTTTCTGCCTTATTCACCTTTGTGCCCTTGGTTATCCCAAAGGTTGGTAGTTCACTGACACTTGCTGCAGCCTCCCACTGAGAGTTCAGTCTCCATCTCAGTCTGCAGCTTGCCAGCCAAACTGCCCTGGATCAGATTCCTCAACACTTACCAAGGTCAATGCTCATGTGCACATTGGGTGACCAGCACTCTCCCACCAAATTATTGCCTGGTGTCAGCCAGGTGATGGGAAAAATAATTGCACCCCGAAGGTGCTCTGGGAACTTCTGATGTCTTACGAGCAGCAAGTGAACTACCTGTGGAAACACGATGAGAATCAATTTCTTTGAAGTGTACTTATAATTTTGTATTATAAGTCAACTGCTGTGCATTCTTTTTTTTTTTTTTNATTGTACAGGTGGAGACATTAGGAGAGTTTGGTGTATTCTTCACTCTCTTTCTGGTTGGTCTGGAATTTTCTCCTGAAAGATTAAGAAAGGTATTTTTTAATAATATCTCTGCATTAAGGGATTTAAATGCTCATTACCGGAACTGCAGATTTCAGTTATATTTTAGATTTTTACACACTCCCTACAATACACTGCTGTAGCTTTGTACGTTTTTCAAATGACAAATGTGACATTTGCTTCTGCACTTTGTAAAGAACAGAATGCATTATTTATTCAGTGTCTCAAAAAAACCTAAATTTACTCCGTATTTTAGTAAAACAGTTTGATTACTAGAAAAATCTCTCACAGTTTGACAGTCCATCTCTGCTTTAATTTAACATGCAGTAATGTGCAGTTGCTGTTAAGGAGTGTCAACAATATTTGCCATTCGTGTTGTAAAAAAATCAGAAAGTTTAAGTACTACATACTGAATTGATAGTACATACTCTACTGGGTAATAAACTGATTAAGCAAGTATGTTAACATAATCTGGAATATTAAATGATGTGCCCCATCGGAATTCAGCAAAAAACTTCAAATTTCTTTTTGTCTTAATTTAAAAAGAAAAAGTTATAAACCAACTAGAATTTTAATAGTGGAAAGTATGGCTGCAGATATGTGAAGACTGTATATATGTAAAGAATTGCACGGTGTGATCTGTTCCTAAAGTGATGCTTGTGAGTTTATGATACCAGAAAAGCTTTAATTGCAGTATGTTACAATTTATGACCATTTAGCTTAATCTGCTATTTCTAGTCCATCTAAAGTCCAGGATAAAAATCAGTAATTCAAGAGTTTCTAAACTGTAGTAGGCAAATTGCTGCTTCAGAATTGCTTGTGCTCTAGTTTGGAGCAGGTTGCTGGTATTGGTGACTGCCTTTGCCACACCCATTTTTTCCTCGTCTTAGAATCACATCAGTTAACTGGTCTTTCATTTGATCATTTTAATGTATTTCAACCCATACTGGATCATTTGGCCCTTAATTTGTCCATGAGCTTTGGGAAATTCACCTGGTTTCTGGTAGGGAGTCTTTTGGGGTAGAATATCTACTCAGTGTAGCAAGTTGGGAGTTTTGGTTGATATAGTGTGACAGTCCGTTACTCTGTGCCCCAGTACTACAGCCCCAAATCACACACCTTTAACTGCTTATTTGCAATGAAAAACATTGTAACTTAGCAGTGAGAAAAGTGTCATAAGAACTTGTTTTCTTCCCAAGGTATGGAAAATATCTTTGCAAGGACCCTGCTACATGACAGTTCTGATGATTGCCTTTGGTTTACTGTGGGGACACTTGCTCCAAATTAGACCAACACAGAGCGTCTTCATTTCCACTTGTTTGTCTTTGTCAAGCACACCACTGGTGTCCAGATTTCTTGCAGGTAGTGTTCGAGGAGATAAAGAAGGTAAATATGACTTTAAATATGGACTACTGTAGTATCTAGTAAAATTTGGAAGTTGACTTTGTAATATTATAAGAGAAGCTAGTTAAAAAAAAAAACAAAAGAAGACCCACTCTTAAGCCTGGTTTACAAACAGTCATCCTTGTTTAACACTGGCCACTGTTATGTGTATTCTTGTAGGAAGTGTACTTGATTTGTACACAGGCAATCCTCTTTGGGCAAAGACTGGGTAGTACAACCAGTGCTCTCCATTGAGAATGACTTTACTGAGTTGTCTGGAATTCTTGAACTTTTTAAGAGTTTACCAGATTAGCTCACTGCTACCTGTCGTCAGGACAGAAAGGCTAATTTAAAAAATTCACAGTCTTCTTCAGAAAATAGAAACCAGTTCAGATGGTCTTTCATAGCTAACAGCTCTTCAAATAAGGACCTTCAAGGGCCATATTTCTAGCTTCTCAAATACATCTAAATGTTTCCTTTTGAAAGTTTTGAGATCGTGCTTTCTTCCACTTAAATCTCCCTCATGCAAATTGTGTTAAAGTACTCCTCACCCTCTAGAATATTCATTCCAATGCCTAAATTCAAGGTGTATATTTTACACATGCTGGCTTGAATGTGTGTCTTCAGAATAAAACCTGTATATTCTTATCAGAGGAGTTTCACTAAATGCTTAACTAGTGTTTAGCTGCTTAAGCAAAGTCTGTTTTTATTGTGTAACAGAAGTTTTATATGAATATTTTGTTTGTATTTTAACAAATCTTTATAGATACATTTTAATTTACCTACTAGTGGGGAAAAAGAAGTCACTGGACTGCTTTGAATAACCTTCAGCCCACTTAGAGCTGTATTGGCCTTCCATTTGATTAAGCCTTTTCTAGATTTCTGAGTGTTTGTAAGCATTCATAGTTTCTGATGACTGTTTCCATGACCACTTTGCTGGTGTACAGGGGATATTGACTACAGCAGCGTACTGCTTGGCATGTTGGTGATGCAAGATGTGCAGCTTGGTTTATTTATAGCTGTCATGCCTACACTTATTCAAGCAGGAGTGAGCACATATTCAAGGTAAAAAAATCATTGTATGGATCTTCCCCCTACCCCTTGCAATTAGTATGTAGATTGCCAACATGAATGTGAAAGCACTACAGTTAATGTCAGTTCCATGGAAAATAGGCGCTCTCTTCAGTGAGATTTCCTTTACTGTTCCTGTGTGTTGTGAAGTAGAAACCTGTAGTAGTCGTATGAAAATAGTTGTATGAAAACAATCTCTTTGCTATAGCTGCTTTAGTCCTGTGTAGTAATTAAAATTTTTAGTGAAAAGTTTGTTATTGTAAAAAAAAAAAAAGTTAATTTCTTCATTTATTTTATTCCCACAGGGCATGCTTTTGTTAAAAGACTAAGCAATAGTATTATTGTGCCTAATGGCTTACCTTGGAGATCAGTCAATGAAAATCTTTCTGAGTCAACATGGAAGTAAATTCTAGACTGTAAAAGAGGTTTCTGGGCACTCTGCAGATATAGGCTCAATCCTGTTTACTGAGGTGTTTAGATACCTTCCTGTAGCTACCCAGTTTTGAGCATTTATGGAATTAGGTATTTTCATTTATGGGGAACTGGTTGGGAAGTATGAGAGCACTTGAAAGAAACATTTTGTTTGTTCTTCTCTTCCAGCATTTTCAAGGAAGTTCTGAGAATACTGATACTGATTGGCCAAATTCTGTTTTCTCTGGCTGCTGTTTTTCTTCTATGTCTTGTTATAAAGACTTATCTCATAGGACCATATTACCGCAAGTTGCACACAGAAAGCAAAGGGAACAAAGAAATCCTCATTCTAGGAATAACTGCATTCACCTTCCTTACGTTAACGGTAATCTTTTAAATTGGTAAAACATTTTTATACATGTGGTAGTTTACTTCATCAGTATCACAAAAGCCATCACACCTAGTTATTCTGCCTCTGTAATTATTTGGTTTTAAATTGTTTTAAAACAACCTCCAAATGTGTGGAGCATTCCTGCATTATAGCACAGATGAGTGAGGAGAGATACAATTTGTATGTGAATCAGCTGAAATTCTGCTGGTAGCTTTAATACATCCAGTTTAGGATTCATGATCTGAGTTTTAATTGTGGCCTACTTCATGCATTTGAAAATTATTCAGGATGGGTTTTGAGATACTGATAAGGACATTTGTGACATTTGCTTGCAAGTTTCTTCTCAATAGCAATTTCTCAACATGGTTTTTATTATAAAATAATTTCCTTTTTGTGTGAGAGACACATTTTGATCTGAAGTTAAGAAAGTAGAGAAATGTCTTAAGGTTTATAGATTTTTATTAACTCTGTTGGGTGTGGTTCATTTTCCCCTGAATTCTCCTTTTTTGTTTCTATCTCACATTTCAGCCTTCTGAAAAACTGTACTGCTGGAGAGCAGAATGTGACGGTTGCTTGATAATGCTGTGGCTTTGACACTCCATTATCCTGAATGTGCAGGTTGTTACATCCCCTGAGAATAATTAAAACAAAAAGTTCCTATGTCTGTTTTCTAGGGGTGTTTGCCTACTTACTACAGTCCAACAGAAAAAGCTGGTCTTCTTCAGGAAGAACGTTAAAAAGAAGTTAGTTAGTGAGACCATAGCTTCATAGTTAGTGACTTCTATTGTGTAAGTTAAAAATACCATTGCTCTAAACAGCTATTCATATTTCAAGTGTTTCTTCTAATCAGAGAAGAAACAAAACTAGTTTCATCTTTTTACTTTCTAACAAGTGAACATTACATTTGTAGAACAGAATTAATTTTAAAAAAGCAAAGAAACCACTGACGTTGTGTAAAATATTATGGTATCTAGAAGCAATTTTACTTTAATTAAAACCATGGCCTACATAGAATTGGGCTTCTTGTACCCAGATTGCATTTCAAATATACAAGGAGTTTGTCTGTGTGACTTTACACAATATGTGTGTGTACACAAACATGGAGGAGGGAGAATATGTTTGAATTTTTGGATTTATACTGCAAACCCAGAAAACTTCTTCAGCATTTTCAAAATCCTTTCCTTTTAAAGTTGATGAATAATTTATCAAAGGGAATGTTACAAAGGATACTACAGGTAACTTAAGTGAACCAGTTGAGATGCTTGATATTCACTGACACTTACAGATTCATTATAGTAGTGGTACAAGTTATAGTTTGAACACACAAACTTAAAAAAAAAAAAGGAAAGTAAAAAAGTGCTTGCTTGTTGAGTTGAATAGGTGAACAAACAAATCTTCTGGAAAAATTATCTTAATTGGTATAGATGCTGTACTTTGTCAGGAATACAAACATAGGATGAATGATTGCAATCTAAGCTGAAAAAAAATGTTGCATGTCTCTGGAAAGGTTAAATTAAAGTTTTTGGGTGCCATGTAGGAAAACAGTTAATGTCATGGATTCTGCAAAGATCTTTCTCCTTGGAAAGCCAAGCCTAAATATTGAAGGAGATTGTATAATTAATCTGCAAACATAGAATTTTCTGTATTAGTGTAATTCTAAAAAATCTTACAAATCTGTAGAGGAGCAACAAGAGAGTGCCTATTTTAGTGTCCTTAACCAAAGACAACTCTGTGGCTCCATTTAGAAAATTTGAGATGCATTTTTAAATAAAATAATTTATCTCACTGTCTAGCTTTGTGAGTTACTCTGCAGATCACATCCTCTCCAATACACAAAAAACGAGACTAGGAATGAGATGGTGTTCCTGCCTCATGCATATAATTACTTATTACGTGCTTCAGTGTTGGCTGGGTTTCTGGGGTCCAGCTGAGCTTATTCTGTGTTTGGATTAATGTGTAACACCAGCACGTCTAATGCTCATTATATATAAATTTGATTTATTTTGCTTGGTTCCTGTGTTTGAAAAATCTCAGATGATTAATTAAACAAGAGTTGGCATTTCCCTACTGATAAAGGCAAATTCTGTATGGGAGAAGAAGAGGGAAGATAAGACAGAAGAGCTTCCTATACTGCAGTGGGAGTAAGCAATTTTCATATAAGGATTATCATGGCGGGTGAGGGGCTTTGAGTGTGATTGTGACTTCAGAGCATTTCTGAACTTGAGTCACTTGGATAACACTGCAACTTGTTACACTTGTGGATATTTTAGTAAAATTTGGAGCTTAAGATACCCTTTCTGTTCCCAGTATTCTCAGAAATAATTGAACTTCCCCTCCCTTTTATCCTTCAACTAGTTAGGCAGATCAGGGCTGGGAGGTAGGGATTGTGTCAAGTGCCAATCCTGTAATAGCATAGATGACACTGTGACAAAGTTGTGCATCTTTAAATCATGTACCTTGTCTTCAGTTACAAAGGTTCAGTCGATCATTATTGCACTTTTAGCTCCTTTTAAGCTTTGAGTTATGCAGCTAGTAGTTTGTTTGTTAGTTTGTTTGTTTGTTTGTTTTAATTGGTGAACTGTTCTACTGAATTGAACATAAGGAACAAATCTAACTTACGGTTTTAAACATGAGCATTCAGGATTAATGGCCAAACTGGTAGTTGTAAGTCAAGATATTTACCAGGATGAACTGAAGAATATGTCAGTCTGAGCATTTGCTGGTGTAGTGTTGTTTTTCCATATTCTATATGTATGGAAACATTACAAGGAAAATTGTTTTAAACACTGTCCTGATAATGAAATGCTGTATTGGAAACCTGCAGGACAGCAGTAGTCAGTTGTATTGTTTTTTAAAACTGAAATTTAGAATGTGTTGAGGGAAATGAGAAAATATAAAACCTGACCTGACAAGGACAGCAGTTACATGTACATGTTTATAGGACTGTGCATACACATGGGGCAAAGTGGCTTCTTGTTTCACTGCCTGGTGGTCGGCCTCAGATGGTGGCAGCAAGTGGAGGCAAATTCCCAGTTTGCTTTATATACTGAAAATACAGTGACGTTACTGCAGTACTTTACATAAGATAATGTATGAGATTTTTCTGCAGTGTCTTATGGATATCATTGCTAGTACTGGAATATCATTCTTTGCTTGCTTGAAGTACTTCGCAATGGCTTATAACCTGCTCATAAAGTCTTTTCTATCAGTTAAAAGAAGATTAAAGAAGAACTGTAATCTCAAGTATTTTAGTTAATTATTTCATATAATACAGTTAAGATAGAGTTTTTACAAGGCTCACTTAAAATTGTTTCAATTTTCATTACAGCTTCACTTTCTTGAGATGCAAGCTTAAAAATCACCTCTTTACTCTCGAGCAGAGACTGAAGTTCTAATACCTTTATTTCCACCAAAATTTTATTTAATTTTATTGACTTACCATATTCATTTAGCTTCTTTGGTAATTAAAGAGTAGCAATAAGATAGACATCATTAGACAATATAAGCAAAACAACTGCTGAACAGATGGTTGAAATTTGCCCATGTTATAGCAGTAATGTTTATTTCTTTATTTATTGACGTGGTAGAATATTTGAACAATATTCTAGTGAGAGCAAAGCAATTCTTTCTGAATTGGAGTAAAGTGGGACCCTTGAATACAACTGAAAACTAAGTTGTGCTGAGAAAAACGTGTGAATTGACAAAACTTTTCATGCAATTTTGACTGAAAAAGCTTTGTGTAATGTAAGAGTTGAGGAGAGGACAGTGCGAAGCCCAGGGATTAGTAATGGCTAAAGCCCTGTTTGGTAAAGGCTGAACCTTAGAAGTGGTGCAAGCAGAGAGACAATACTAAATGCTCAATACTTTCCAGCCTTTGCTTATGTAAAAAACTCAGCTGTGAATGCCTTCCTGCCAGTAAAACAAGATCTCTCCAGTATGTGTGTGTACATGTGCCCATACATTATATGTAATAAACCATGATGCTACAGCTTAAACTGAGGAATTGTGTCCACTTTTAGGTAATACTGTGGGACAACTGGCAACCAAGATGGGAATTATAAAAGGCATTTCTGTATAAAGCTACATATGAGAGATTGCACTCAATGATCTCAAAGGTGTTTTCTAACCTAGTTGATTCTGTAAATGTGAAGAACAAATTAGAGGAGGGGAGAGAGTGTTAAGATGATGTAATTTACTTTACACTTTTCTGTATGTAGAGTGACCTGTGGATTTTGTAGAGCTGAAGTTGTGTAGTACCCAGAGACGAGACAAGAAATAGTAAAATTTGTTTATTTTTTTACCAGGCCCTTGAGCTCATAGTTGGCTTGCTATAAAGTGAAGGAATGTAATTCAGTTTTTATGCTGTGGGACCAAATTCCCAGTTAGACATGCAGTTTGTTCCAGTTATGTCTGATGCTTTCTGAACAAACATACATTCTTTTACACTCAAGTTGCTCCTTGCATGAGGAGTGATTCTCACAACAGTGCAGTATCATGCAATTTTGGTACAAAATATGCTGCATCTCTTCCTTTATTAACCTAATCCTGTCCAAAGGAATTTTTAAAATACTAGCTATAAAAGTTTTGATGTGGAGCTCTGTTACAGCTGATAGCACTTAAGTGTGGGAAGATTATAACTGAAAAGCAAAAATAATTCCAACTTTATTTGAATAGGCTATATTGGATCTTAATCATCCACAAGAGGCTGTGATTTTTAAAACAACTAATGTATGATTGTGAAGAACTTAAATGTTTCCTTTCATAACTGTTTCCTTAATTTTATTCATCTCTTGGTGATTTTATAAGTCCTTCGTATATGTTGCCTTCTTCCATCTTACAATTTTGAATTGTTCTAAAAAGCACTGGAATTCCTTTTGTTTTAAATTGAGAATAACATTAGCTTGTTTGCTTTGCATGATCAGCAACTAATTATATTAGTTGACAGAACCAATTTTTTACCTTAAGTATCTTGCAATAAATTACAGAGTGTTACCACAAATGCAGTTATGTGATGAGCATTCCGACACTCTTACTTCAGTACACAAAGGTCTTGAGGTTATTTTTTAGGTGTCATCTTATGCATAGTGTGGAGACTTGTTTATTGTGTCTTTTGCTATCCTCCATTAGTTTCACATTGCCTGAGGTTTTGTTTCATATCTTACAGTAAAACACCATTCAAGATATGATGAATGGTGTCCATAAATGTACTATAGTGTATTCTTGCTTAATCTAAATTAGAATAAAAATAAATAGTTGGCTTTAAATGTTCTATTAATATTAATAACATTGTCCTTTCTCAGCAAGATGACATTCCGCTGGTGCATGATTTTGAAGTAATTATTTTAAAACATACTTTATATCATATATTAGAAGTGTAGTTTGCTTTTTTTTAAGTGTTCCAAGCATTGCCTTAAGCAGTTGCTTTGTGTTTTGTTTAGTCTCTTTGCATGTGTTTCATCTCTTCTTCTAGTACTGCATTAAAATATTAAAAAAGAGTGAAGCAGTCTGAATTCTTTCAAGCAGTCATTGTGCTTCATTTCAGCAGTTTACTTTGCACACTTAAGTGAATTCCTATTCAGTAAAGCACACAGGCACATTTGAACGAAATTTACAATAATAAAATGTAATTTTTGCCAAGGAATTCTGCTAGATTGAGACTCTTCTCCCAAATATAAGTTTTTCCTTTTTTTCCCCTCTTGTTTGACAGCTGGAAAATACCTTGTTCTTACTGCTTTATTTCACAGCCTCAATGTATTATGTAATCCTGGTTCCAAAGCTGTCATAGTCTCTCTCTGACTTGTGAAATCAGATGCTGTCCTTAAGAGTCACACAAAGCCTTGCAATGTAGATTAGGAAATTTATTTTTGTTTTTATGGGAAAGGAGGTAACAAAAAGGGAGAAACTAGATTTGTGAGTCCTCTGTATAGCTACAATACTGCAGAACATTGAAATACATACACTGAATTCTGTTTGTTGTTGAACTTGCATAGAGACATAATAATTTCCTGCATTTGGTAAAACATAAAGTTTTGAAGTTTCGCTGTGAAATGGTATATAAAGTCACTCAGCAGTAGATTCTCTGTTATTCCTTAACAGATCACAGAGCTGTTGGATGTTTCAATGGAGCTGGGATGCTTCTTAGCTGGAGCTCTGATCTCTTCTCAGGGTCACATGGTTACTGAGGAGATTATGTGCTGTATTGAACCAATACGTGACTTTCTTGCCATCATTTTCTTTGCATCTATAGGTAACTTCCAAGAAATCTTACTTTAAAATATTTTATATTTATATGTAATATTAAATAATGTTAAATCTATGCTATGTAAAATATATATAATATACAAAAACATTGCTTACAGTGTGTGTGAGGAGAAAAAAAATGGTGTCTGTAATGTGAAGGGAGGAGATGGATTTTATTTTGTTAAAACATTGTGCTGTTAATTGACCACAACATTGGTTTGCCTTTGCTACTACTTTTAAATGTTACATTCAGTTTCAGAAGCCATTTCAGTGTTGTAATCCCAAGTTTTGGTTTAGTGTCAGTTTTTCAATGTTAAATGTGAATTCATCCTATTTAAAACATGTAACTAAATATTTTAAGATAAAAAGGCCTTGGTTTGGTTGCTGATTTGTTGGGGGGTTTTTTGAATGTTCTTTTCTTTTCCCAGCAGCAATATTTGTAATCTATACTGAAATTGTATTACTACTTTGAGTCAATTGGTAGACTGGATTTCAGATTTTTGTGACTGGGTTTTCTATAGAAGCAGAATGTCATAGTATCATAAATTTTTATAGCTTGTTTCTTTAGAAATTTAGTTAGGAGGATGTGATCCGTATGTTCTCAATGCAGGGAAAAAAATAATTGAAAGAAGATGTTTCTCAGACACTACTTGAATGCCAACTGAAATGCAGCATGGAGGTATAAGATGAGGGAGTAAGTCATTATGCTTGATATCCAGAAGGAGTTAACTCAGAACACTTACAGTAAATCAGTAACTTCCTTTTGAAGTGCTACATTCTCGAGCTGTCTGTGCATGCTCCAATACGCTTTGTCTGAGGGAATGTGAGCAGTTACTAAGGTGCTGTCTGCAGTGGGTGAGGAGACAGGCCCTGTGAAAGCGCTTGGCTCTCCCTGTGGATTATACAGGACTTGCATATCCCTGGGTTGGGGACATTGCAGTGTCTGAGAGGGGCTTTGGATGTGGCCTGGCACACCAATCCAACCTCTTTCAACCCATTTTTACTCAGAAAGTCTTAGGGTTTGAACTTGGGTTTTTTCAACACCACCCTTGGGGTTTTTTTGCCTCTTATTTTAGATTTTTTTATTGTTCCTTTTATCTCCATGTATTTTTTCAGATAACGGTAAAGGCCCATCATCAGCATAATTTTAATATTTTTCCTTATATACCTGTTTGATACTCATTGTTTCATAACAAAAATTAAAACTGGTGGTTGTCAAAACAAAAATGAAATACCTATGCTTGCCAGTCTTAATTAAATTTTAATTTTTTTTTTAATCCTGCCCAGGATAATAGCATCTGGTGATGAGTCAGATTACTTAGTAATAAATATGTTTATTTGAATAACTTATTTTTTAATAATGGGAGGAAAGTGGTGAGCTCTGATGAAACTTGGGCCCCTATAACTGACGAGCTTGGATGAGTAATTGCTACATGCTCACAGATGTAAGTTGTTTATGTGTTTCAGTAAAGATGGTGATGGAATGGATGGTGTTATCAGGGATACAAAGCATGACAAGTGATTATAAGCCCAAAGTTAATTTTACAAGGGACTGAACAAAAATACCATCCTACACTCTTTTGGCTGCATAAATTAAGACTAGAGATAAGACTTCACTAGAGTAAAAGAAAATAGCAAGACCTCAGTTGGCATGCTAGCAGCGCTCCATACAGCCTACATTGTACTCTAAGGAAATTATTTTTGTCATTCAGCTACAGAATCAAAAAAAAATCTTTCTAACAAATGTTGCCATTATAATTGCAAGAAGGGGAGAAAAGAAGATTGCCTAACAAATTGGTGTGATTTTACAGAAAATGGGTATTATTTCTGCCTCAGAAGAAAATTAGCTAAAAAATCAGAAGAGCTGTTATAGGCCTCTGACAAAATGTGATAATGCTTGCTTGTTAAAAAAACCAACCAACCAACAACGAAAACCCCTCCAAAACTGACAAAAAAAAGAAGACTCAAAACCCTAAACCTCTCCACCCTCAAACAAAATCCCTTGCCTCCCCAAACAAAAATTAGTCCTCTCTTCCCCCTTTAAGTTACTTTTAAATTTTGTGCTTAACAGGAAATTCTGTGGGGTGGCAAGGAGGTAGGTTTTAAAAGGAGTGCTGTGGTGTTGCAGAGAAAACCTGAGTACAACAAAAAGTATTCCTTAATTCTTCTTCTTATTAGATTTCTTTATAAAGGCTTGCTTGCTCTCCACTTACATATGTACACATGCAAATTATGTGTATATATAAATATATAGAGATTTACTGTGTGAAATTATGTAAAAGTCACAGGGAAAGATTCCTCCTCCCTGCCTGAAGAGAAGGTTTGTTTGTTACTGTATGCAGCAAGCACCTTATAGAGAGCAGAAACACTTGAGATCCTGAGGAACACTACTGCGATAGTATTCATTTCTGCTCCCTTTAGAATAAAGGCACAAATGGAAAAAATTACCTTAATTGAAAAATGACTCTAAGTATGTCATTTAGAAAAGTTCACTCCTATTTTGCTTGTCTTAAATGCCTGCTTTTTTGTTCTTACTACAGAAATCCTTCTGGTGTCTAAAAGCTGAGCAGGATGGTACTTGTTCATGTAATGTCCTTAGCGGTGGACCTGCCCTCAGCTTGACCTGTGCAGTGGTACTGCTCCCAGATTCGCGCTTGGGTGCATTTGTGGGAATAGTGCACCTTTGCAGTTAGGCATTAACATCTGCACTTCGAGTTGCTCTAGCTGTACATTCAGTTAGGCCTCTGGGTGTTCCTGAAGGTTCCTGGCACTCTTTATGCTGCCTGCTGAGGTTAGAGAGTTTCTGTTAGTCTCCGTCCTTGCTGGTAGTTTTGAGAGAACATCTTGACCAGTCCCTTAGAGCCACATTTTGAGCACTTGCTGTCTCATTTCTGTTTTCCTACCTAGTACACAGATCTTTACCCACACATGATTTGATTTTGTTTTGATTACTTTTTGGAAAGACGGAAGGCATCTTGGCATAGACTATTTGACTGTTTTCAAAAAACTCCATTTTTTTCAGTCTACATGTGGAGTATAGAATTTGAAACAGAGAATCAAGACCCTCTCTGCCACTGGTGAGGTAACAGATTATTTCCACTGACTGACAAGTTGTGTGTTCTCAACGTGCTGTACAGATATACATCTGCCAGGTTCCACATTTCCCTTCTGGGTAACTACTGTTGTCAGTGTTGGACCTTGAATGCCAGATGCTGAAAACCCTTTAACAGCTCAGTCTTATTCTTCAGACGATGGGTGATGTTGACACTGCCAGCACCACCACTGGCCAGAACAAACACGCACACAAGGATTGTCCAATGAGCATCTTAACATTTCTATTGAATCTGAGAAAACGAAAGCCACATCCCAGCTGGAATTTGTTAGGTGTCGTGCATTGCCTTCTCCTTATCCAACCAGCTCTACTGCTTTGTTTTTCTGCATGGAGCACAATGAAATTTGGAGGTTTCATGCTCTCAGAACTGACAATAGAATCCAAAGGACTTTCCCCTTTGCAGAAGGATTAAGAAGACTGGCTTTCCCCTCTGCTGCCTGATGATCTAGCCAGGGCTGTAGCATTTATTGCATTTGCTGGCTATCATCTTAGGTTCATTAAGACGCTTAGTAGACACAGCAGCTCAATGCATAGCTAACATGATTTTTCTGAGTGATATCCTATCTTGGAGATGTGTCAATTAATTCTACTGGCTCCAGTTTGACCCACAGAGTTCTGATTTTTGTACTCTTGTTTGCCATCAAGGATCTCCAAGATGGGGTCTTTTTGATATTGGAAACCAGGATGTTGTCATGTGATCGTCACATGCTGTTTAGAAGCTATCCAGCAGATTGCTAGAATCCATCTAATCGAGGAAAGAGGGAGTTTACCTGTTAAGAAAAAATGTAGTTTTTAAAGGATTGTGCAAAGTCTCGCCTGTAATTGTCCACAGAATACATATCAGCTCCAGTGAGCGAACTGTGCTTTTTGGCTTGACAATGGTGCCCCAAAGCCTCTGTTCCAGCCTCTTTGCAAACATTTCTTAGGGCTGAAGTCTGGTAGCTTGTGGTGAACTCTGTAAAAGTGTACCTAAGTGTTATCCTAGCTGTTGACTGCTGGCCAATGTGACATGTGCTGATGACACTGCTTAAGTTGTTGAGTTATTTGAAGTGTTTCTTCCATGTTAGAGAATGATTTCAAAATTACTCCTGAGCTTAGTCAAAGTCTGATCAAAACCATTGCAATAATTGGCTGTATTCATGCACCTTCTGCCTATGAAATTCATCTTTCTGATGGTGTTTGTGTTGTCAGGAAGGCATCATGTGCTTGTCTGATAGCACTTCTGGCCTTATCCTGGGTTTTCATGTAGGAATGGGGCAAAGGTCTGTACTGACCATAAAAATACCTTAATGTGGGATTTATTTTCTTCAAAAAAAAAGTCTGGTTTCTGAGATGTTGATTTGTCTGCTCAGAATAGTATATGTGACAGGTTAAGCCTTGTTTTCACCTTGCAGACACTCTCCTCCAAAGGACCGGTAATGGAAATCTGCTGTAGTTTGTGCTTCAGCTCTTGGGAATATGGTGATAATCTCCACACTGGGCAGCTGTTCAAATGGACTTCAGACTGCCTGTGTGCTCCAGAACTGAGCACGTAGTGCCACCAGCAGTGATGAGAGCACTAGGCTTTATTTATAGCCTCCCTTGGAAACCTTCAGTTCTAGATCTGGGAGAATTGTTCCTCTTATAAAACATGCCATTGCTACAGGCTGTATTTCTATAATTGCTTTTCATGTATTTTCTGAGGTGAGCCTTAAGGTGAAGGAGTACTGTGCATGTGATATACAGTGAAAACAGAGAAGCTACTTGCCCTTCCACATGCATCTGTGCATATATGTGAATTTGTTTTTTGGTGTGCTTTTCATCTCTTATTCTGCTGTCTCTCCTTTACTTTGATAATCTTTTGCATTTGCACTTCAGTAGTTGGAAGGAAATTAAGAAATAAAGCAGGGTGTGTGCATGCTCACTGGGTGGCACTTGTGTAAAGATCTCTGATGTAATTGAAGAAGGTTTCCATTGGCAATTGAATATGCATAGAAGACAAAACCCTGTGAAGTTACTGTAAGAGACTACAGTTCTTGGTTCTCTACAGCTTATCTGGATCTGCAGCACTACAGGGAAGAAAAATTAGTGGAACCTTGTCCTGCATTAAAATGAGAAGTTATTTACAGCATTTATTTACATGCCTTATGCTTTAGAAAGCTGAATTCTTGTCCTGCATCAGAAATAACTGAGTTGGAGACATGCCAATTATTATGAATTTGTTTGGAACGCCACCACTATTTTGATTCTACTTTTTAGAAGTTTTTATGAAAAAGGAACAAGCTTCCAAAGATACATTATGTTTGTCTGCACAAGTTCCTCATACTTCAGGAGATAAAAATGGACTTAGTTGTAAGGTTATCCTTCTTGGTGCCTCTAGGACTTCTCCAACAAATATTTCTTTTTCATATGTTTAATATTTGCAAGATCTAGTTTTATGTTTCTGAGTTCTTTGTATTCTTGTTACCTTTATCTATGTAATTACCAAGTTATAATGACCAAATATTGCAAAAAACCCCAAAGACAATCCACTCCAGCAAAAGAAACCCCATCAACATCGTAGCAGTGGGGTTTTTCTGCAATTCCTTAATTGTTAGACCATGCTCAGGGTTTGTGGCCTTAAATGATTCCAGTCTAAGTGACCTTTCAAGTTCAGGTGACTTTCAGTGCTTGGAAGTGAGCGTCATAGAATGAAAACAGATTGTATATCTGTTGTAGCTATAGTCTATGCAAATACTGAGCTATCATGTTCCTCCCACTGTGATAGTCCATTACCATAAAAAAGTTATGATAAGTCCATTATCATAAAAAACAAAGTTAAATGACAAGCAAAATATTACTATGACTGTACATAACAATGGAATTATTTTTTGCAGGTTTTTTATAACTTTCATTAGATGTGTGTTTCAGTTCAGATTTTGTGTTGTTGACTGGTCTGGGAGACAAAAGGCTTTAGAAATTAAAGTGCTTGTGCACCAGTCATATGGAACTTAATTCAATTGGGGATACTACTTGTGCTAAACCCCCCCAAAGGGAAAAAGGGCTGGGTATTGTGGGAAATGCTTTTGTGATCAAGTAGGTAGTTAGGGCTTTAGTGAACAAGTGGTTGGTAGGTCAGTTAAGGCTTTTTGTTTGATTGGTTTTGAGAATACAGTCTTGCAATTAAATATATTATTAACACAGAATATTACCATAGTAAGGTATTGGCCTCAAACTGTGCAATGTTGTTTTCTTTCCATCTAGGACTTCATGTTTTTCCCACGTTTGTAATATATGAACTCACGGTCTTGCTATTCCTTACGTTGTCTGTCGTCATAATGAAGGTATTTTCTTTTATGCTTTTAAAAAAATATTTTAATCTTCTTAAAAGAAGATTAAAAAACTTCTGTTAAAATAATCTAAGTAATCTTTATTCTGCATGCCCTAAAGAAAATTCAATGCAAGAACTGAGCATTTGATATAACAGAGAATATTACTGTAGATATGTATCTGGAGGATTCTTACTGTTTAGAATACAGTTGGATACAGTATTCTTCAGGTATTTAAAAAGAAAATTATTTGTTGTTAAAAGTAAGTTGCACATGGCAAAGCATCTGTTTCTCTAGCTTGGGATTTGTGACAGTTATCACATGTTTTATTGTTGTAAAGAAGATGCTACTTTTTGCTGTGCAATGTGCATTTGTCTCTTCTGACATTAATACAGAAGACACACTTGGAAGTCCATTATTTTATCTTATGTCCAAAATTGTTCTATTTGATGCTATATTATCTTACAGAGATAGTACTATTATATTTATTGCACTTCTTTATTTAAACAAACAAACAAAACAAACCCACAATAACTCAGAAAAGCCTGTTCTTAAAGTTTGTCTTGGCAGTGCTTGTCCTTTCTTTGATTCTTCCAAAGACCAGCCAATATATCAAGTGGATTGTCTCAGCAGGACTGGCACAAGTCAGTGAATTCTCTTTTGTTCTGGGAAGCAGAGCACGTAGAGCAGGGATCATATCTCGAGAGGTAAGCTGTTCTGTGGTTATTAACTTCATTTTTTTTGCACCTGAATAACTTATACTGTAAATACAAAATCCCAGTATTTGAAATATCAATGCACTCCAATTTTGTGGCACCTCTGAAGTGTAAAAAAGTAGAATAACCCATACAAATGGATACTTGTATGTCTCTGACAAGGTTCTTAGTGCTGGTTTTTACTTGTTTCATACTGTACTTTAATATTTTAAATTGCTTAGTTATAAATGCTTTACCTTAACTTCTCTCACAACTTAATTATGTGAACAGTGAGTTGCAGATAGCACCCAAGTCACAAAGACTGAGGAGCCTTTGCTTTTAAAATCTTGATACAGCTATTGAAAGAGGTATAGGAGTGTACAATACAGAGAGTCTACAGGATCTGAAGAAGGAGATACCAGTAAATAAGAATTAGAGAGCAGATATTGTGACAATTGCTCTAACATTTAAACAAGCAAATAAACTTGTAATCACTTCACCCTGTAAAACGTTTTAATTTTAAATCCTCCACAGAAGAAACTATATTTTCGGTAGCCATGAAGGAAGTCCCCCAAGAAAGAAGCCTTAAACTTAGCTTTATACTGAANTTGAGAATTTTTCTTTTTTTTTTTTTTGGAAGATGAAATCTGATTTCTGAAATTAAGTAAATTATGGCTATAGAGATACAGCCACTGACCTCACTTTCTAGTACTAGCTGCTTTATCCTCTGTGCTTCTGCTCACAAAAAATGCTCTCCTGGTGCTTCAAGGTTTTCATTATTTGAGCAAGTGGACTGTATGGTGTTGGAACCAATTCCAAATAAAGCACGTGTGAAAAACTTTCACAGTGGTGTTCACTTGTAGGTAAAGGTGCTTCACTTTCATGTTTGCTTCTTCATATAATTAAGAGTTACAAATATTACATGTTTGCATAGTTTCAAGATATCTGTATGTGATCACAGAACCAGTTTAGGGGCCCACCCACTGAGCTTGGAGGTTTTTAGGGTTTCATTTTTTTCTGCTTTCACATTATTATTTACTGTATAGGTTTGCATACCTCTGAAATTTCCTAATTCTTTTGCTTGAGACCTCAAAACTACTTGCCACTGTTTTCTAAGACTTACTCAGACTATGTTGGTAGGATCCTTTTTTTTTCAGAAGGTGCACAGTATGACTTAAAGGGATTTTTGTTTGCTTTTTTTTCTTTTGATAAGTGAACTAGCAGTGAACTTTGCCATTATATCATTAAACCAGAATAGTTTAGAGTGTTGGTGGGGGTTTTTTATTTGTTTGATTAGTTGGGGGTCTTTTTGCTTTGGTGTGTTTGTTTGGGGATTTTCCTTTTGTTTTTTAAATAAAGTGATAATTGGCCTTTGGCTATTTAACAAATACTGAATTTTCAAAATTCACATAAAAACAATTGTTTTTCTATAAGCTCATAATGATGTTTTTGCAACTGTATCTTCACACCAGGTAAACAGGTAATTCGATGATTTGAGCATGCACTTGTTTGCTTTTGTAGCGGTATGCAAAGTTGCTTAGGAAGACAGAGAAACCTCTTGAGAACATGGTCTAGAAGAGTCTAATCTCCTCAGATTTCTAGATACTTCTTTGTACTACCAGGTAACCAAGAGAAGTAATGGCTTTTATTTGCCTTTTGCAGGTCTATCTTCTTATTCTGAGTGTGACTACACTAAGCCTTTTACTTGCCCCTGCCCTGTGGAGAGCTGCAATTATGAAATGTGTTCCGAGACCTGAAAGACGCTCAAGTACTTGATCAGGATTTGCACAAATAGAAGAGAATATGTCCTCTTGCAAGGAAAACATCTTCACTGCTCGTTGTATTTCTATGCACTCAGAAAACAAGACCTGTTGAGTAGTCAGTCCTCTTAACAAGCACTTGGTTATAAGCCTTATACTGACCTTAAAACAAAACAAAATTCAGTGCTAAAAAATAATTGTGTCATTTTAGTTGCATACCTTTTACAAAATTTACTTTAATTTTGACAGATTGGAATCTGCTAAGATATTTGTTTTTGATCCAATCTGTTACTCAGAGCATAAATTATTTTTTAAAAATATAGCGTCATGCAAACTATGTTGATTATTTTTATTTGCCTGAATGTGCCTTTTAATTTTCATCCTGTTAATGCTGGTTCATCACCAGATTTTGTTCAAAAAGGAAAAAAAGATACATATATATATATATATATATTATGGTGCCTATGGTAACTT
>VXBU01011518.1:250537-301600 GCA_013400315.1 Bombycilla garrulus
GGGGGCGCGGGCGGGCGCGGGGTTCCCGAGGCGCGGGGGCGGCCGCCGGTCTGTGCCGCCCGGTGCGGCCGCGGCCCGTCCGCCTGCGAGGAGGAGGAGAAAAGCGGGGCTGGAAGGCCCCGGGGGGAGCTGCCCCTGGGGCCTACTTGTGCCTGCTGCTGGAAATGGGGGTGGGGAGGAGGAGGAGGCCGTGAGCGCTGCCCGCGCCCAGCGCTCGGTGTTGGAAGGGGCGCAGCTGGACAGGGACCGGCCTCGCGTGGGATCGGGCGCGGGCTGGGGGAAGGGCTCTTTCTGCCGGGGCACAGCTCACCCCCGCCGTCGGGAGAGGAGTGCCCCCCACACGTGAGCCTGGGGCTCAAGGGACCAAAGGGTGGTGATGGGAAACTTTTCCTTTTTTAAAAACGTGGGGTTTTTTTCAAAAAGAAACCTGAATTGTACTTGGTAGTAGTCAATAATTTAAATTGTAAAAACTTTCCCTCCTTTCATTTTTTATAGCTGGTGCTGTCTTTGCTTTCTGCTTTCCAGAAAATAGCATTGTCCCTGTGTCCCGCACCCATCAAGATTTTAAGACAACTGGTTTTTAGTCTTTGGTAACATGGCAAAAGATGTAAGTATATTTGTCGCGCATAAAATGTGGAAGCGTAGAATGTTTTTCTTAACAAAAGCAAATGGGGTCATGCTTTATAATAGCTGGCATTAATGAATACGTGCAACTTTATCTATACTGCGCATCAAGCCTAGGCTGTTTTCCTGTAGACAGCGTTAACCAGCTTCAGATCTGCTGCCATTTTTTCAGAGTGATTAATCTTGAGAATTTCCTATGCTAATAACAGCACTTGGGCCGTTGTCATTATGTGCATTCATAGTGAACACTAAAACAGCTTGGGTTTGGATTGGATTGAAAAAAAACAGCAAGTGTTGTTCAGATGGCGGGGCTGTCGTTGACTACTGTTGTCAACTAACATTGCCTTTCTTGAGTTCAGGAAGGCATCAGACATTGGAGGGAAGATGGTTCATTCTCCATATGTGTTCATTGTTTATCTCTGTCTACCAAAAGATGCTTGTTAATGTCTGTAAAAACAGGCTTTGGGAACTTCCACCACAGATTTCCATTACTGCTGTCGTTAAGGTTTGCGGCTTTGGTTCTGTGACCTGCCTCATGGAGCACGTTCCCTCTTCACCCCTTCCAGTTCTTATTAAAAAAAATTCAATTTATTCTGCCTTTAAGATGTCAGTCATTGTTCATACTTAATATAATTGGGCTTTTGTATTTTCTTATTGAAAATAAGACAATACACTAGTCTGTATTCAAATTAGAATATCTCTCCCCTTCAAAAAAACTCAAAACCCCCAAAAAACAACAGCATGCAAGCTGAAGAAAAGTGATACAGCTCACTGGTTAAACAGCAGGTTGCAACCTAATGTGGAGCGTTGCAGCTTTCAAATAGCGGGAATTTCCATGAAAGAGTGATTGGCTTAAAAAATTAATCTTGTATGGAGTTTTAGAAGTTCAGCTTCTGAAAACATCTTAATGTGCAGAGAAGCAACCAGACATACGTAGTCACTCCAAGCTTGCCTGGAAGAGATAAGGGTGGCCAAGTACATTGCAGATAGGAGAGTTCAGGGAATGATAGGCCATATAAGCGGGAAGAAAACGAAAGTGGAGTGTTAGACTGGGAGATGAAATTGAAACAGTTCAAAGGAGCTGAGATACCAAAGTACATTTGTTTAATATTAGCTTTTGGGGGAGAGATCAACTAAGTGAAGAGTTGCTAGCTCCTGGAAGTACAGATGAATGTCCTACTAGATCTAAGTGAGAATAAGAAATTTAAGAACAGATATTATTTTTGAAAGATCTAGTTTATTCTAGGAAAGAGAGTACTTAAGGAAGAAAGAAAGGCATAACCTACCTCATGGTAAACTTAAGAAGTGGGAGAAGATGCTGCAGATGCAAAAAGAAATTGCCTTCAGTATCTTTATTAAAGAGTAATAAACTGAATTTGGAAAAATGAAAATCTGGGTCAGGTTTAGCTAAAATATTAAATGTACTTGAGCACTGGAACAGAGTGGCTAGAAGGGGTATGAAATCTTAACTGATTATTGTCTAACCTGTTCTTAAAAACATCTACATATACTTCAAACCTGCCTCAGGGAAGAAATGTGAACTGGTTACCTTTAGAGACTTGTAGCCACGATTACATGACACCAAAAATGTGTAGTGAGTGTTGGGAAATTTTAAGTTTCTAGGCCTGAATATGGGCCCTATGAATTGTGGTTTAATGCTATAACATAGAGATGTTAATTGGTATAACACTTTTTTTAGTTTTCAGAAGGGAAGAGATTTATTTCCATATTTTTGTTCAAAGTCCAAGTTCTTTTTCAAGTGGAATAATGGAATTAAGTGTAATACAGACAGTATCACTAAATTTCTGGGCACTGAGTCTCTGAAAACCTGTGTTGCTGTAAATTTAAACATTCTGATGTGAAAATATTGCTGTGATTAATGGCTTGTGGTTCTGCCATGTCACCCATCAAGTGCTCTAACTGTCTGTGAGATACAGTTGATGATTGCTCCTGCCCCTTCCTTCCCTTTTTCTCAGCAGAGCTGAGATGGCTAAACTGTGGGAAGGGCTGTGCTGCTACAATCCTAAGTCTGTGTTTCAGGTGGCATTTCCACAGCCAGGCATATTCAGAGTGCTCCAGCCTGGGAGTGCAGCCGTGGTGTGCATCCCGCTGGTGTCCTGTGCTGCCAGGACCAGTGTGTCCTGGAGCAGGGAGTCCTGCAGAAGGGGAAGGTGTGGACACAGGGCACCACAACAGAACATGCTCCTACTTTATGCCTCTTCCTGCCTGCTGCAGGAGAGCGCTTTTCCTTTTATTGCTCCCTTCCAGTTCTTCTGATGCCTCTTTATAGAAATTATAATTTGACCTGCTAGAAAAATCAAATACTTGTGTAAGAGTTTGCAGACTGGGACTTGACTGGATAATTGAACAAATAGGGAGTGTGATGGAGAGTACTGGCAAACCCATGAAACATTTTTATAACATATTAAAGAATTGCAAAAATAGTGATTAGGTAGGCTAGCAAAATAATATTTATGAACTGTATGGTCCAGGTCTAAATTCTGTGAAGTATTACTTTAAAATAATGCTTTCAGACTGTACAGTCAAGAGAAAATAAGCAGCAAAGCACTGATTTCAATTTTTTTTTATTTGTATTTTGGGGTTTTATGCAAAATACTTTGATTTATTCACCATTAGATAGGAAGCCCTGAGGTAGGGGGGAAAAAAGATACATTCATAGGTAGCACCTTAATTAAGAGACTGCAGGTGGAGTTTAAGTGCATAATCACAGTGTTATGGCTGGATAACTTGAAGAACAATAATGTCAAAAGAAATATTAGTTTATGAAGGTTGAAGTATCCATGGGTACTGGATACATGAGTAGGGGATCTGAAGTGCAGTAAAGATAGAGGGTGAAATAAAGGAGCACTCATTTTCCAGTGTGATCTGGTAATAGCAATAAGCACAGCCGTTTTTGAGTACCATGTGAAGCTGAGAAGCGATTCTAACAGAATCAGGCAGATGTGGTGTATCACATTCAGTTCAGGACATCTTAGTTCCTAGAAAGACTTTACTGTTTGTGCAATTTAAAGAAACAGTGAAAAAATATGTGTGGACAGGAGAACAGCAATTACTGTATCTCATGGATTTGCATACCTTTAGAGTGGGATCACTGCATTGCTTTTCAGAGTCTGGATGATAAGTTGAGGTCAGTAGTTTTTGGTACAGTTTTACACCTGCACTTGCACTTTGTGGGATAATTTTTGGTCATTGCATGTGGGCAGTCTCCAGAAACTTCATCTTAGCAAGAATTCCTCTTTCTGGTTAATCAGTGTTGCTCTGAGTTTGCCTCATCGCCTATGAACTCTTCCACTACTTACAAACATGGAACCTTCCAGACAGAAGCTGAAGGAGCCAAATGTACGGCCAAGGTCCTCAGTCTGCTTGTTCTGCTTACTGGATTCGTGGCAGTAGTAGTGTGGGGGGACAGCAGTTCCCTGTGTGCAGTGATCACCCATCCACCCCTGGCATGCCTAAAACTAGGCAGGATGCACCACTGAATGAAGTAGAAGGAACTACTGCAGCAAAAAAGCAAATATGATAAATTTTTTTTTCCAGCATTCAGTGTAAGACTGAGCACTGCTTGCTGGCCACTTTTATATTCAGTTATATGTTGAGAGTTATCTGTAAATTAAGATGATAAATTTTTTTTTTAGTAGCATTGGTTAATATACCTTCCACCACTAAATTACCAACTTCTGTAGCATGGCTGAAGATCCAGCTTGTGGTGACCATGTTTCTCCCCTCAGTTATTTCCGTCACTGCTGAACTGTTGAGGTCTCTCAAGGAGCATAAGGAAAGAGAAGCTTGTGGATCTTTCCTCCAGGACACAGTGGTACATAGGAGAGAAGCAGCAGAGGCAGTGGAGTTTATTTTCTTCCAAATTTCTGTATTCTTAGTACGACCACTTGAAGGAACTGGATCTGTTATTGAACACAGTCTAATGCATGGTTACACTGAATATTGAAGAGAAAGGAGCTAGACAAAAGGAATTAGTATGGTTCCTTCTGATCTCCAAAATTACACTTACCAGAATAGACGAGTCATATAAATGAAATATTCTTATCTAGTCCTGTTGTTTGTGATTGTTTCTGTTGTTCACCTTAAGTGGATGGACTGCTTGAAGCCATTTCAAAAATAAATTGTGCACAGAGAACTTGAAGTTGAAAGAAATTTCAGAACTTTTTAAACCGACACACCACTGTTGGCCTTCAGAATTTCTCACAGAATAAAATACTTTTCTTGAGAGTTGTTCTTGAGTTACTGTTTCGTAGGTAACTGATAGTGGTGTTGGCTTTGAAACTGTTCTAAAATTAGATTTTAAAATTTATTTTTAAAAATTATGTTCTACTGTCATTTCTGCTTGAATTATTTTATGAGGGATTTTCTCTTGGTCCCTAGTTTACATAAAAATTATTGTATCTCTTTGGTTTTTTTATGGTACTTCAGTGAATCTTACTGAGTAGTAGATTCGGCACATATATCCAGTTTTGCAAAGGAAGCCCCATGAGGAAATATGAAGACGCACCATAAAAAGTGTAAAAAGTTCATCACCTGATCTAACATTACTGTTTAAGAGATGTAAAGATGTGGGTATTAATTTAGTTGAGTATCCAAATACATTCAGGTATGTAGTTTAATCTAGTGGATTTATTTCACAGCATTAGTAAATATTTTGCTCAAAGAATATTTAAAAAAACCCACAGCAAACTGGTTTCTTCACACAGTTCTACTGGATAGGTTAATAGGGCTGCTGTTTTTATGGAAAGTCAACATCTGTGCTTTTGTGTTAGTTTTTTTGCCAGAACACCACAAAAGTTGTACTTGTAAATAACTTCCATGTGGTGTTTTTACATCAGTCTTGGGCAAGTCTAAAAAAGTTAAGTTTGGAATGGATTAAAAACAAGAACCCAATGGAAGAAGGAAAACCACTTTATTTTGGATCTTTTTTTACATTATGCATTTTCAATCCTTAGAAAGTATTGAGAAGTCTTCAAAATATTTTCCTTAAAATACCAGCATGCATTTCTCCTTTTATGTTTATTTTTGAGTTGTGTACTGAAAATTTCATTGACGTGGACTAGAGAAGTTAATTCTTTGATGAATCTCAAGTGGTCATACACCTTCTTTGATATCATTTTAGTTCAGTAGCTTCTGATTTAGTAGTTCAGATCTACTTCTGTTTGCCTTTAGTGAGTTCTGACATGTCCAGAAGTTTGCAAACTAGTGATCAAAAAATATTACGAAATTAGGTCATCTAAAAAGACATCTCTGTTTGGGATTTTGAATGAAACTTTTTATATTTGCATTTTCAAAGAAGGCAAAAGGAGAGTGATCTTTAAACTCTCTTTTATACACTCCAGGCATGTAGTCAGAGCTGGTTTTTTCCCATGTTGGTTTGTATTATAAAATCAGGAAATAGCAACTCAGAAGTTGCCTGTCACCTTGCCAATCTATTTGTCTAAATGAAGCATTTTCTTGTAGCCTGTGTTAAACTTTATTAATTGTATGTGCCAGTTAATGGTAGTGGCTTTCTATAGGTATGTTGCAGTACTTTACTAAATAACTACACTGTGGTGTCAACAGACTCAACAAAACTGCAGATTTTAAAAGTTAACTTATGCTGGGGATCAATTGTTTTAATGTTTGCATTTGATTGCGTGGGTATCTATTAATGGAGATTTATTATGGCTAATTAGGAGTGGGAAGACGAATGGATCAATCTTTGCTAAATGTTGTCTAAATTGAAACGTTCCCTAGGTAGCAGACAACTTGATTTCAAAGATGAACAGTGGTCCATATTCCCCAAAAATTCTTCTGGCTACTTGTCTTGTGTTACATTATGTTTGCTAAGGGTTCCAGCATTGCATTACTGGTTACACAGACTTGGTTGGAAGTTGCACTGTGGGCCACTCTAGCCTTGTAATACACTGATAAGGAGGTTGGTGGGGCAAATGGTTTTGGAAGGGTCCTGTGTAGTGTTACTTGTTGATTTTGGCTGTGGTTCTGATGCTGGTGAACAAGCTGCTCTAAAGTCTTGGTTTGGCTGGGAAAACAACAGTCTCTTAGGCTCACACCTAGAATGGTTGCAGGACGTAGTTGTGGAAGTGGCTGCTGCTGCTGGTACCTCCACTCATGGGTATTTAATCCAAGAGAATAGTAATGATGATTTTATTTTCTGATTAATTTATGTGGTAAAAATGGAAAGCCAGTGCTTTGATGTCATATTCCTCTCTAAGAATCTCATATTCAATTCTACTTTGTTCTTACAGCTTCACAGTTAGTCTTGGGGATGTCAGCTTTAAATTTTGCAAGGGTTGCATCACTTGAGCAATTGAATTACTGTAAGAAGCTACACCATGGAGTGACTTTTGACTCTTGGGGTGGTTTTGATCTGTTGGCTGCCATTTAACTTGTCTTCAGAGTGAGTTCTTAATTTAATTTTTGCTGAATTCTGGATGTGTTGCTCTTGTCAGAAAGAACAGCCAAGAAACTAATGGTCTTGACATATCCTGCAATAAAGGAGACCTCAGGTGTAATTTTGTGTATTACTCAGTGTCCAGCTTGCCTGCAGTATCAGGAGAGCCTGTATTCAGATGAAGATCCACAGTGCTTGTGACTGAGCTTCTCACCTGTATATAGCTTTTTGCCTTCACAATTCTCTGATATCCAGACCTTTATTTTAGTGTTTTGACTATGTCTTATTAGTTAAGGTGCTAAAAATTCAAATCTACTCTTTGAAAAGCTCGTTCCTGTGGTGTAGCTCATTGCTGAGTGGTTGGCAGACATATTAATCTTGAAGATACTGCCATGAGCTGAGGATGTGATATGAATAGCTCTGTTTCAGAAAAAGGCTACTGAAACACAGTAAAACAACACATCTGAGAATTTTGAACAATCAGAGTCCTGTAGCCCAACTTCAATAGTTTTTGTGTTATTTATACAGTAAATAATTGTTCTCACTGGCTTCATTTTCAAAATTAAATCAAAATATTTTAAATTTAAGAACTTTTTGCCCTTTTCTACAATATTCCTCTACTTAATGTCTTGATTGTTTTTTTTAATTTTTGCAAAAAAAATGAAACGGATGTCTCATAAAAATAGTCTTTTGCAGCTGCATAATAATTCATTCCCAGAGCATACTTGCTCTGGTCCCTGCATGAGATGAGAAACCAATGGGGAAAGTAGTTCATTATCATCTTGTTATAAATGACATTTGCATATGGATCGAGGTGAAAGAAGAATAAAGGTTGTTTAAGCAGTCTTAAAATTAAGGTTGTTTATTTCTGATTATAAGCTTTATTCCAGTTCCACTTTGTAACTTTGCTTATTTTCTGTTTCTTCCTAATATTGAAATAAGGCAAACAAAAAAAGGAGCCCTGCATTGTCAATAAAGTGGCCCATGTTAAAACTGCATGGCATGGAGCCTTCAGACATGTTGGCTTTAAAATGACTGGAGATCATCATGGATCGAGTTAAGTGCAGTTCTGCACAAGATGGGAGGCTCTTTGCTGGTAGGCTTTGCAAATGCCTGCAGACAGCAGAGGCATCATCCTGGTCATGGAACTGTGGCATTATTATGGTTGAAAAAGACCTCCATGATCAAAAAGTCCAGCCATCAACCCAACAGTGCCAAATGCCTCTGACAAGCTGTGGGTGGAAATGCTTTTCTTTCCCAATTCCTCCATTTTCTGATTCTGTCGTTGCTACTTTTTTCCTAATTTATTTTGAACTTCTCTGTCTGAGTCCCAGCTTATTTCCCCTTTCAGTTGTAGTTTAGATTGTATAGATTGTATTTGTTTTCCCACTTCCCATGTTCTTCCCTTCTCACATGATTTGATCTCATTTTTGCATTAAAGCTCTCTTAGGTTCTCATCAGTTGTATTGCCTGTACTTTTTCAGTGACTCTCAGTTTCCCTACCTCGGCTCCTAATTCTGCCATCTTCCATCTGATTTTCTAGCTCATTTCTTGTGTCTTTCCCAGCCATCCCCAAAATTCTCTTTTTCAGACTTTCCCATTCTGATTCCCATTCTTTAACCATTCTTGTATCTTTGGCACTTGTATCTCTTTGTCATATTTACTCCTGTGCCTCTATGCTTTATGGGGTTAATCTGCTGTTAACAACTAAGATTTTCTGTTCTGAGAAATAACTTTGTAGCAGGTACTTCTGTTTCCATCTATCTCTACCCTTTTTGCTCTTTCAGCACTTTTTCAAGTAGTGTTCTTGAAATGGGCTCATTACTTAGAAGCAGGGTAGAAGAGGTATTTCTTTGGCACAAAAGCACCCTTCTCTTCCCCATACTTATTTGAAGTAGTGTGGGGCAACGTTCCTCTCGGGTTAAATCTGATACACATAGCACATATACTCATTCAGTCTTGTTTTTGTCAGATAAACTTGCTTTTATAGGTTCTTTGTCCTTTAGTGCAAATTCACCTTGCATATTTTCCTGTTTAGTTTAAAGATTTAGTGAATAATTTAATCCTTGCTTTTTTTAAGGAATTGAATTCTAAGGCTGGAAAGCTGTGCAAGAAATTATATTTTTGTTGTAAGGATGTTGATTTTCTAGTGCATAGCTTCAGAGACTGCAAATAGTAGCTTGTTAGCAAGATACTAAATTATTCTCTCATAATCTCTAGGGATTTTTTAATAACTGAAATTCTCTGTATCTTCACAAAATCTTGTTTCAGGTTAACTTCAGTCCCAGCAAAAAGATACTTCCCAGTTTACTGGTTTTCAGGCTGAGGGTGCTTGTAGTGCTTTTCAGTTTTCACTTGTAAACAAAACAGAAATAGACTTCCCAGTCCTTAGGACTGCCAATGATCTCATAGCAGGTCAAAGCTAACTTTAGTTGATTTTTTAATATGTTTAGCCCTTCAGTTAATTTCTTTTCCTTGGGAGCTCTGAACAATGAGCTGAGACCAAACCTGGTATCTCCACTCCACCACAGCTTCTGCAGTTCAAATTACCTGATCAACTACTTTGTCAATTTGGGCTTTACCCTCCTTTCTGGTGATCTGTGGGAAGATACTAAGTTTTTACAGTTTAGGTGCTGTGTTGGATGTCAAAAGTTATTTTTTAAAATCATTGTTGGCTTTGTTGTATGTGAAGGATGAAAGCTATATATGTATCTGTTGCCTGTTTAGGATTTCCGGGATTTCTTTTTGTAGCCATAGAGAAGTAGACATACCCGACATGTGTCTTTGAAGAGGAAGGCTTTGCTGAATTGTGAAGTTGTACACACTTAATAAGCTTTCAAAATCAGATATTAAGAGCATTATTATTTCAAGCAGCCCCAGGATCACCATCAAAAGATGTAATGCATCTTGAGATTGAGAATCATGAGAAGATAAGAAACTGTGGAATACAAAAAGAATACAAAGGAAAGTAGTGAAAATCCAAATATCTTGTTACAAGTAGCTTGATAAGCTACTAAAACTAAAGTGTATTTTCTCATCAGAAAATAGAATTTCCTTGATGTTCTGAACCGTTCCTGACAGAAAGTTACCTAGTTATCTAGTGCTTTTACCTGAGGTTTTGTGGGGTTTTTTGTTGTTGCTGTTTTTTGGGTGGTTTTGGTTTGGTTTTTTTTTTTTTTTTGTTTTTTTTTTTTTGTTCCTGGAATGATAAACAGNTTTTGAGTTTTTTGGTTTTTTTTTTTTTTGGTTTTTTTTTTTTTTTTGGTTTTGTTTTGTTTTTTCTTTTTTTTGGTTCCTTGTGAATTTGCAACTATAATATAAGGAATGGGAGCTATAGTCGTGTTTTCCTCTATTTTCTGTCTTTCTTTTGGACACTATGCTACGTAGGTCTTGGAGGAGTAATCCTGGTGCTTCCTCCAAAATCACCTGGCTTGAAAAATAGCCAGAATGTCCTCAAAATGCACACTGAGAGATATTTTGTCTAGTTTTCCCCATTTCAGAGCAAAGACACCAGAATTCTGTGTGGGATGGAAGTTTTGCTTTTCAGTTTTCTTTGACCAAAACTTGTCCCTTCAACCAGGGGGATACTTTTGCTAACCTTAGAATTAAAGTTGTATCCAGAAATGTGAAGAGCATTCTGGGGCTGGAATAGCAGAATTTTTACTATGAATAATAACAGCTGGAGGTGTTGGGATTCACAGTATTCTTTCCAAATAGCTTTCTTAGGAGTCTTTCTGGACAGATGCTTACAAATGATTTGAATATTTGCATGCCATTTTAACTGCTAGAGATGAACCTTAAGTAAGACACTGGGTAGAAAGGTAGAAAGTTGGTAGAAAGTTACTGTAACTTCTATACTGGTCATTAGTATTGTGGTCCCTGAGGGGAATCTTCTTGTTATTTGGTGATTGCTATTCTCTGAATTTTCCGAAAAAAAATGTTTTCTTTTATTGATTAAGTGTGGTGTTTTTTCCCAAATGTCTTCTATTTTTTCTGTGACTTTCATAATTTCAGTCACACAAAAGCATGGTATAGGGCATGTATCATTACTGAGCCTTTCTAATGTTAGATTAAATTATGGTTTTTGGAGTTGCCTATTGTTTTAGATAATATTTTTTCACTGTAGGTTTTAATTATGGAGAAGAAGACTTGAAGCTTATGAGATTATTTGATACTGTGATGTTGGTTCATTTGCTTAAAGTGAACAAAAAAGATTCTACTGGAGACATTCTAATTTGAAAAAACCAGAAAAAGGAAGGGACCAATATATAGCTGATTACTGAATTGCCTAATTTTCCAATTACTGAAATAGTGATTTGCATTAATACTTGAATTTGCTGAATATCACAGCTTGAATATTTGGTTTTGGAATATCACTATAACTGATGTGCACTTGGTGCAGGTCTGCCTTTGCATATAAAACCAAGGAATGGATTTAATAATGCAAAATTATTAAATTCATATGCTTAAAAGAAAGACATTTAGACATCAGATTAAAATAGCCATTTTCTTGGCGGTTTTCTGATCAAAACCACAATATATTAAATGCTTTTTCAGTCTCATTTATAATCTTTATTTATTCTCATGGAAAAGAGAATCTGCAGGTGTCCTTGAGTACAAGCCTCTTTCTGCTGTGGAATACAAACTTAAGTACTGCATTGAAAGAAGTAATGATAATGAGACTGCACTTCCTGCCTGATTTAACACCTCTGCTGTGAAATTTAGGTAGAATGTGAGTATAAGGTAACACTTAGCCAAAAATTCTCCTTCATATTTTCCCATGGGTTTCCAGTGTTCTGGAATGTCATGCTGCCATAGGGTAGCTCTAATAACATCTTTGTACCCAGTACTGGTCTCACATTGATGAGTATAGCTTTTTCTTTGGAAGTGCCTTTCTGAATTATCTAGTTAAGTGTGATAAAGAGTGAGGTTTATAAAGAGTTCTGGTGCTTGGGAGTAGAGTGGTAAAACTGCCATTTGTTTGAGCGGGTCTTAGAAATCCCTGCTGTTGGCAAGAAGGACGACAGGCAGTGTTCTGAAACAACTGAGAAGTTGTTGCAGCCTCCCTAAAACTATGCTATTGTGTTACTTTTTAGGAGGGGGGAATGGAGGACGGAGCTGCCACAGGCTCTCCATTCTATCCATCACTTCTACTGTCTGCTCCCTTATGTTTTCTCTGCGCGGCCAGGTCGTCATTGCTGCCATGCCATTACAGGCCGCTGCTCTTTATGCCTCCCTTAGCAAAATTTGTGTTCTGTGGAATTCCAGCCTGTCCTCTATGCACCATCATCTTCTCTCCCCATTTACTGAGTAGAGAAAGTTTTCTGTTACTCAAAGTCTTTGGTAAGAAATCCTTGGTCTGATACACCTGGATAATAATGGCTCCACAGCATCATCTAGTGGCTTCCTCATTTTCCCAGTCTTCTGGCAGATTTCAAGTAGGGCTCTTCAGGAAGACTTCTAAGGGAGAAGCTTTACTGCTGACTGATTCTTGCTCAGGGTTGTCAGTAGCCTGTGTGCAAAATGCAGCTCAGGACTTTTCAGCCTCTGGAACACCATATGCTGCGCTGTGGTTAAGTACAGGTATTGACTTTCTTGCTGTTGTTTCTAAATGGAAACAGTGTGTCCCGTGTTCATTCATTTTTTTCAGAGCTGTTTTGTCTGCAGGTACAAAGAAATTACTGCATCCTGTTCTCTATTCAAAAATTATTAGTATTTTGAAAAGTAATCACTACTGTGAGGTTTCTCAAAGGATGGTGATGACTTTGTAAACGTTATGTCATGCTATACCTTTTTTCACTTCAGAGGTTTGTATTCTGATCTTAAAAAAAATAATTGAAAAGGTCATGGTATTTCTTGTTAATAATATTTTTCCTGATTAAAATGGCCCAGGCACTCTCCACCACCTGTACTGTTTTTCCTGTAATGTTTTTACCTTATGTGTTAGGTGTGTAGTATCTGGAGAGAGAGAGGTGTAGTTGCAGGTGTCAGTGATTCAGATTAGAAGGCTGTTCAGTTGTCTGTTAAAACAGTGCAAACAAAATGTAAAAGCCTAAGACACAAATAGCAAAGTAGGTGTAAACTGATATTATGCTTGCTCTTAAAGAATATGGTGTTTATAAAACGAAGACCATAAAATTTGACAAGTACTATACCCCAAACAGTACATAGTGGCAGATTTGTGACAAAATGAGAGTGGCAGCAATAGAGGCTACTGGTAAGATACCTTTCATCTTTACCAATAAAAGGCTATCTGTGTTTGTAAATTTAATAGAAGTTGCTTTCTTTAACAGGCTGGACTAATTGAAGCCAATGGAGAGCTTAAGGTGTTTATAGACCAAAACCTAAGTCCTGGAAAAGGTAAGAACACAATTCTTAGTAAGACTCCATTTCTTGATTTTCAGTTGCTATGCATTTCACTGGCTTTAAACTGCTTTCTTAGAATAGTTTTTGTAAAGTTTTTCTTACGTTATATGATCAGTAAGCAAACTGTAGATTTGCTGTGGTTTATAATTGTCTTAAAACTACAGGTGCAGTTCCATGGTGGTTTGTCACATATGTGATCTCCTTAGTGTAGCTTGTGTTTAAGTATAAAGACCAGGATGTTCTGAAACATCTTTGGGGCACGTGTTTTAGCAAACAGAAAAAAAAAAATGCAGGAGGGTAATTTAAAATGGGTTATGACAGTTTTTACTATAGTGCCTCCAGCCTGCTGCAAGCTTATCTCAAAATATATTGTGAACAGAACTGTTTTGGACTTGCGGATAATGGCTGTGCATGTATGATAATGTAATGTCATTAATAAAACACAGGATAGAAATTTGAACTTGAATGTGATATGTGAGCTAAAAAACTGAGAGTACCTAAGCATTTGGGGAGTTAGGAGCTGTACTTTCCCAGTTAGCATAGTTGGGGGGAAAAAAAACCAAAGCAACACAGAGTTCCAGCTTCCTGCAGTTCTGGACAGCTGTGTCATGTAACCTCTTCTGTAAACGGATTATGCTACATTGGAAGACTACATTTCATGTATTCTTACAGGAGGGCAGTTTCCATAGCAAGACTGTAGAACTCTTCTCTAATTCCAGTAAAGTATATTCTTGTCAGTTTATGTGTTCTGCTGGTGACAGTTGTTTGTCAGGTTAATAATTTTCTCCAGCATGTTTACCTACTCTTTCTAAATAACAGAGTAGCTTAACAGTCTTTACTAGTTTGACAGGCCAGATAGCCACTGTTTCCTAGATTGCTCATTAGATGTGCTCTTTGTCCTCTGTGTTTTCCTTACTGTATCCTTTGAGCCTTTTTGATTGATTTCATCAACTTTCTTGAATACAAATGACTGAAACATGTGTGACTGAACTGAAATACATGACTGAAACTGAAATGTGTGACTCCCAAGTGAAGTGTCAGTCATTTTTGTATGGAGAGATCAGTAATTTTTCTGTGCAACGTGATGTTTGGTTCATAGGTATCTCACAATATATTTTGGCAAAATGGCCATTTTCCTTTGTTGTTGCTTCCAAATCATGACTGTCTGCTTTATTCTTGCGTGTGACAGATGGTGTCCTTTGACAGGCTTTATGAAATAAGGTAAAATTTATATTAGGACAGTCATCTACTTTGTGTCTGTGAATCTTACTGCTGACTAACCTACTGGCTTTAAGCATTGTTGGAATACTCCAGTACTCCCAGATTAATCTGTAGTCCAGTTCAGGTGAACTCCTTTAGTATTACTGCTCTAGTATTTTATTTACCCTTTCAGGAAACCCATTTAATTTCTGTCACCACCACTAGGTACAGCAAGTATTCTATTGGCACCTCACTACACTCTTTCTTGGACATCTCCTTATCTGAAATATACATTGCTTTACAAAATCCCACTAATCTGTCTTCTGCATTTGGTGGAGAGGGCACTATGGATTGAGTAAAGACACTGAGTATTGACTAGCAGAGGTGTATTTCTGTAAACAGAGTCACATCCCCGTGAGCTAAAGAAGTGTGCAAGTAGGTTCCTGATCCTTAACAGCTGTACCATATGTCCTAACCCTCTGGGCAGTAAAAGTGATTTTTTTTTTTCAGGGCAGATACTATAGGAGGGCACATTTTACACCCACACAGGCGTCTAGACCCTGTTACAGTCAGTGGAGATCTAGTCAAAACAGTGCAGTCTAGACAGCAAGAAAACTGGAAATATGACTTTTCCATTATTGCATAGCTCTTTAAGTAGACCTGGTCAAATTGGGGGGCATTTTATTGCTTATAGAATTTTGTAAATAAATTCAAGTTATTAAATAGTTTATTATAGGCTTGTACTTTGTCCAGTTTGAGAGTCTAGCTCTACCCTCAACAGCAAACTGAACTATCAGTCAATTTCTGCATCTCATTGCTTTTAGGTGGGTTCTGTGAAGTTAATAGACAGTAACAAATTATTAATATTGAGAAGAAACAACTGTCTCTCTTGGCTTCATCACTTTGTGGATTTTGTTTCTAGCTTGTCTGTGTTTTATGTGCAAGCTCTGTAGTCTTAGTCAGAGCTTAAATTTGCAAATATTTGTCACTAAAGTACTCAGATATGTATCAGAATTTATTCACTAAAGTAGTACTTTTTTTCCCTTGCCACTTCTTATAATTTTTAGAGGTTATGTGGAGTTTGACAACTACACACAAAAGTACTACACTCTCTGTAAAAGTAGCTATCTGCATTGCATACCATTATATCAACAAAGTACTGTCCTCTGCTATTTTTTAAAATCTGTGCAAGATTTCTCTTAGTTACACGATGGAGAGTATTCAGTCCAGAACAGTCATGGAGTGAGCTTTCCATAGGGTAGCAGAAGTGTATCTGGTATATTTCTTAGGGTGAGTTGAAGGTGGTAGGAAAAAAAATCTTTATGTTCTTATCTGGTGATCATCATTAAAAGGTTTTTCTGGTGGTTTTGTTTGTTTGTTTTGTCTTTTTATTCATCTTCCCCTTTGAATTTGTATTTCTTAAAAGGAAGGAGTTTTTTCTGGAAGTTGCAAGTCAATTACAAGAAGAGATTGAGAGTACATTACATGATTGATATTGGTTATGGGATCAAATCTCCCTACTGTGTCAGATGAGTGGTTTGTTTAGCCCGATCTATTGCCCTTGACAACAGTAATTGGGCAGGCTCTTGAGGGAGAATGCAGGAGCCTGGCTACTTTTTGAAGTTCATTCTTCTTATGCTCCTACATCACTCAAAGTCATTGGATTAGTAGTGCCAGAGGGTGCGTTCCATCATAGTTTTGGAAAAGTCCAACTTTGAGACTTAGTGAATTGATAATGAAAATCCAGCAAGAAACCTATTGCTTGCTTCAGTTTCTACTTGTTGCTAGCCAGATGTGAAGGGAGGAGGAATTCAGCTGTCAGAGGAATAACGGTTTTGGGGGGATGGTAGAGGACAAAAAAATGACTTGTGTGCTGGGTCATAAGGCCATGCTTGCTAAAACAGGGTTAAAGAGAAAGAGCAGAATATTGTTAATGAAACGGTTCTATAACATCGTCGTCAGCAGTCTGTAAGGTATGTGACTAAGTGGTAGTAGGTATATGACTCAACTATGAAAAGTAAGCAAAGATTGACTTTTCTGGTCAAAACAGGTTATGATGCAAAAATTCTCACAGCCTGAACAGCTTTGTTGCAATGCTTTCAAAATAGGCTGTGAATGAGCTTCTGTAAACTTCTAATCTCCATTGGCAGAAATATGGTAACTGGGTAAGTTCTTTTCAGACTTGAGTTTTGGTGGTAGGATTATGTTGCTGTTGTTTCTTAGATGAGTAATGAAGAGGGGATATCACTATCTTGCTAAACAGTTAGGCTGAACAACCTCTTGCTCAAAAAGTCCTAAGGATTTGGAATCAGAAGGAGAGGGTATGTTAAAAGAGTAATCTCTGTATGCAAATCTTACCCACACACTCATTCCCTGACTGTTCATTAATGTCGGCTGTCAGAAACAAGTTACCAGTGTAGACAACCTTTTTACTTCAGCCAATGGGGACATGTTCCAGTAGCTCATTTTGGAGAGACTGGTCTCAGCCATGAACTCTAGATTAGAATTTTTGTTTTAAAGCAGAGACTGACTTTATTTGTTTTAAGAGGAGAAAACACTATGTAAAAAAAAACAAAACAAAACCCAAACAAAAACACAAGCTCCCAAAACCCAAACAACACCTCCACAAAGGTTTGTTTATAATGAGTAATGCATCAATTTTAAATACATTTGTCATGCGCATAAAATACGTTTCTAGAAAATGCTCTAAAACTTTGTTTCTTCAAAACCGTGGCTAGTGTGAAATAAGAGGTATCAGCCTATTTGCAGTAGAAATGAGATGGCAGCTTGTGTTTCCTCCAGTGCTTGGGCAGTCTCCAGAAAAAGTTGTCTGTAAATTTGCCCATGTTTTCTGATACCCTGTGTGTTTCCATTACTGGAGTGTAACACTCCATATAGCCCTGAAAAAACGGTGTGACTGTGAAAGGTTTGTTTTATTTGGTAACCAGGAAGGTGGTTTCCAACTGGCTAATTAATTTTGAGAGTTAGCAAATACACATGGTTTGGAAGGATAGAAAGAATTTTTAATAGGAGCTGAACTACTAAAACTTCCTCATGAGTTTGTGTTTTCTATTGGTATTTGGCAATGAATTTTAGAAATTGAGAAATTTTGCTGTTTCTGGAAGTTATGTTTTGAAGACGACTGTCACATTCTGGTCCTTGCTATATTTAGATAAGTGTTGATATTTAAGTATCAAATAGAACACTATTCAATTCTAATCCTGCCCTTCAATTGTGGAGAAATTTGGATGAAAGAAATTACTTGCTTCAGATAGGTGTGAGGGAAAAGGTAACCAGTGGTATTAACATTGTATTGAAATTAAAGCTGTTAGTTTAAAAATTACTCAGAAAGAAAAGTTGGATCTTCTCTTATGCCAGTAGGTGGCATTATTGGTATGTAATCAGAAAATGCTTGTAAGGTATGTCTCTAGCTCCTTTCACTGCTTAGACTTTAAGAAAAGGGTTTCACATTTTATAGGCTAATCATATTTACATTTCAGATTTGAAAAAAGTCAAAGTCAAACATCCAATATTTTAAGGTGTGTCTAGATTAATATTTCAACTCTGCCTAACTATAAGACTGTTTTGTTCTTTTTGTTTGTACAACAGGAAACTTGCAGTGTAATGTTATTGTTATTTTTACTTGAAAATTCATACTCCCTGATTTTTAACAGTGGCTAGAATTGTTCCTCTGGAATAGAACTAGAGATCCATTTGAGAACCCATGAATTATGCTTCAGCAAACAGATATGTGCTTGAAGTTGATTATAAAATGTATATGTATTATCACAGCTGAGGTAAATCCAATTATTATTTTCTAAAGTCAAGGTGAGGAAATAAAACTGTTCCTGGAAGTAGAAATGGAATTTTGGAAAGTCTAAAAGTTAACCCCAGTTTATTTCAACACAGACTTGGAAAAACTGGTTTGTAATAGCTGAACTATTACTAATGATATCTAAGAATGGTAATAATCACATAGAAGTCTGAGTTGATGTAAGCAATTAGTGAGTACTACACACTGGGAGAGGTGGATGCCTGCACAACAGCTCAGAATTGCTGTATAAGCATGTTTGTTGTCTTAACACGATGGTGTGGCTTGATCAGTAAGTAGAGGTCCTTTTACTTGACTAGGCACACAGCTGGAGACAGTCATCTGTGTGTCATTACACAGAGACCCCCAAAAGTAATTCAGTGGTTTTTGGAAATTAGCATGTAAGTAGCTAATAAAATATCTATGATGTTGATGACAGAGACATTAACAACTGCAGCATCACAGGAATGACATGTGAGGAATCAGCTCCCAGGATATCATCGTCACCTCTGTTTGACAACTTTGTTGGAGATTGCATTAAGAGGGAACTGAATTGTTTTTCTGTTGACTTCTCTCTTTTTCACAAGTAAAGAAAGCATAAAGGGAGATTACTTGAGGAAATGGTAGAGTATCTAGAATGAATGGGATTTCTGCTCCTAAGGCAAGGAGTACCTCAGCCTGTCCCCTCTAACCTGAACACCAAATTCAAAGTCACTGCTGTTTGAAGAACTGGAGCAGTCAGCTTTTCAGATCTGCCTCACTGTCTGCAGAGGGCACTCGTTTCTTTGATACTGTGTCTTTTTTCTGTGTCATCTTAAGTTATTTTAAATGTTCTTAATTAATTGTATCACCTTCCCTTTAAACTGCCAGAGTTCTGCGAGGGATTCTTTGTTTTTGGTAAAACTCTTTGGTTTGTTTTTATATGCAAGCAAAGGTCCAGTTAACCAGTAACCAAAGAGGGCACTTACTTGTTTGTAGACAGATAAATAGCAGGTTTTGTTAGAGTGCTCCTTCTTTGGATCAGCAAATTTTTTATGCCACTACTCCTTGATTCCACCTACATCATTATCTTGTATTTCAAGGTATTCTGGAACATCATACTGATGAAGTTCTACGTTGCTTTAGATTTAATGATTGCTTATAAGTTACTAAAAGTAGTTTTCCAAATATATGGGACACTGAGAATCTAAGTAGTAGTAGTAATAGTAGTAGTTGTTATATCCTTCTGTATACATTGTTTTTTCTGCTCTACATGGCATTTTCCTATGGTTCTCAAAGTCTTGAAGGGGAAAAAAAAGATGTGTCAGTACTAGCAGTATTAATAATTTGTTTTGAAAAGGAAGAAGAGTTGATGCCAGCAAAACTGTTTGCAAACTTGTGGTTTTAATTTTTGCACACTGTTATGTACGCTGTATGTTGTCCACAAAATACAGGATTATTGGGATTGCAGTGATTGCTGAGTAACAGTAATTAAGAAATTACTGGTAAGATTTGCTGTCAGTCACTTGCAAATCTAAGTTGATAAAATTACTTCTGCTTGTACTTAACAAACAAAACCCCCCCACATATTATGAGCCTTTGAAAATGCAGATGAGTATGAGTAAAATGTTTGCATGTGAGGCAAATGAGAAAATAGAATGCACTTGGACAGAGACTTTGAAAAATATCTTCTTAAAAATTCTTTTTTCTGTATAATTGAGCAGTTACACTCTTTTATATTTTGTATGATAGCTTTTGTAAGCTGACTTTGACTTTGCTTTGAACTGTGATGCTCATGTTTCTATTTTTTGACTTACATTTGTGTTTCCTTGCAGTCACTTTGTACTGTACAGAAGGATGAACCTTGTAGTTTCTGTTTAGAGCCAGGTTGGTTCAGTTGCATGAATTAACTCTGGCACAGCACTACAGGAAATGTTAGCATAATTAAAAAATTGAAAGGAACATAGTGTGTGCTCTTCCCTTCACATGGATGATTCAGTTGCAAGACAGCTATTTCTGTTCAGAAAATAAAATTATTAATAACAGGATGTTGGAGGTCATCTAATGAACCTTACCTTCAAAGCAGGGTCAGCTTTGACACGCAGAGCCTTCAGTTCTTGAATTTTGCTGTTTCTCATGTGCAGCCTGTTGTCATGCACTGCCTTTGGCATTTTTCCCTGGTTGGAATTTGCCATGCAACAACTTGTGACTTACTCTTTTCCTTTTGTTGTGTCCTCTGTCATCGCTGTAACTTCCCTTTAATAGTTGAAGGCAGTGATTTCTGCAAATAGCACCCACCTTAACCTTAATATTGCTCCACCTTAACCTTCTCTTCCAGAGCTCCCTGAGCTTCTCCTTGTGCAGGATATACTCCAGTAGCTGAGGCACACTGCTGTTTTCCTGCTGCACTCTCTCCTGTTTGCTAATGCCTCTCTTGCACCATGGGCCCCAAAACTGAACAGTCATCCAGGGACAGTGGAAGGAGTGCTGAAAGAAAAGGGAATAATCAGTTATTGTTCTATGCTTCCAAATGCAGCCCAGGATGTGTTTAAGTCTTTGTTAGCATAGGGGGGAGCACCTCTGGGTCACACACAGTTTATTGTCTGCCCAGGCCCCCTGATGCTTTCCTGAGCATCTGCTTCCTAACCACTGACCCCAGCCTCTGCTCTTGTGTCAACTTTATATTGGCACAACATTTTTGTCTTTGTCTTCATGTAAAAATTTTTAATAAACAACACGATAGCATAAAGAATTACTTTATTTTTAAACATACCAGAATAAGTCTCTTGAGTGAATCTGAAGAGTAGGAGGTTTCATGGGAGTATTGTTCTTTGAGTTGTCCTGCTGAAGTAATATTTGGAAGTTGTCACAGGAGAAAACTCATTATGTGAATGGGTAGCACTCGTTGTCAGAAAACTGTCTACCTTTGAATTCTTAAAGGAGTTTAGCAGTGATACTTCTATCCTTGTAACTCAGTATGTGTATAATTGATATAATACCAGAAGGAAAGAGAGCCACATAGCCTGCACCAGTTTTTGAAGTGCTCAGATAATGGCAGATGAGTAAGTCAGGCTTCTGTGGCAGCTCGGTTGGGTGTGTAACAGAGAAGCAGTACACGTGTGGACGGATGTGATAATAGCCTTCAACAGGGCTTTTCTAGAGGGAGGGGAAAAGGAGGGTCTGCAGTTACTTCTTTTCAAAGTCATGCTTTGAAAGAGTCAACAACCGTGCGGATAAGGGTTATCTAATCAGAGTGATGTCCTTGGATTTCTTAAAAATAATAAAAAAAATTTGATTACCAAGGTCCTTAATCAGCCTGTTAAGCTAAGGTGTGATAGAATGGGATGGTCTTCCCATTAGTTAATAATTGGTGAAAACTGAACTTGGTGCCCAAGTGAGCTTGGTACTGAACTTGAGTATCTCAAGTGAGCTATTAGCACTGAAGAAAGATCTTGAAGTTATTGTAGGTCATATTAATGAAAATGTGCTATCAGTGTTTGGTGGGGAACAAGCACATTGCATTCTGAGAATTACTTAGAAAGGAACAGGGAAAATAAACTAGTAAAGGATCTATAGAGACATAAATAACATACTGCATTCCTTGGTCATGAAAAAAAGGGCAGGAGAACTGGAAAGCCTGGGCAACAATGACCATCAGAGGTACAGGAAGGTTGGTTAAAGTATGGTGCTCATACTGCCAAGGTTGGGGGTTTGATCCCTGTATAGGCCATTCACTCGAGTTAGAATTGACGATCCTTGTGAGTCCCTCCAACTCAGAATATCTTGTGATTCTAAGAAAATGATCAAATAGTTGAGGTGTCTTAACCTTGGGAAACAATTCCAACTCCTCTTCTATACTGGAAATTCATTCTTCAGATTGCACTGACTTTTTTAAAGCAGTGAGGAGAAGTTTTAAAAAAAGACCTCCAGGAAACTGAGAAGAAGCTACATGAGCACTACTAGGCAGAGTAGTTTATATTGATTTATTGTATTCTGCAGAGAGGAAGAACAAACACAATTCAGGTCATGATAGTGATGAGTGTACTTGAAGGGACAGGAAGGTATAACAGACTTACATTACAAACTGGATAGCTGCTCACTTCTGAAAGAGCTCTGGGAAGCTGGCTAATAATGGAAGAAGGACATGCTGCTGCATCCTGTTCAGGATTAGATTGATCACTGAGAGTGAATTCTTATGTGAAACTATAACTTTGACATGGTGTTGTAATAGCAGCTGGGAAATACGAGCCTTATGGGAAGCAAGGGCTTAGAGAAGATTTGAACTGTCCTCAACTTCTTGTAGACTTCCTGAGAGGGTGATAGGCATCAAGGACCAGTTACAGCCCTCCTGATACAACCCTTGTAAAAATGCTTATTTATTGCTTCTGTATCGGACAATGGAAAAAAGAGAGAGGAATGAGGGTTGTTTGAAGTCCTGACCCCACTGGCCTCTATAAAAATCATCTCAGAGAAGCAACTGCTAAACCTGACAACCACCTGACAGCTGATTTGGCAAAAGAAAAAAAATGTCTCCGGTATTTTAAGACTGGTTTGTTCATTATTTTCTTACTGTAGTCAGTCTCTGTTGTTTCTTTTTTCTTTGCTCTGTTGTGTTGTTGGTTGGGTTTTTTTTTGTTTGTTTTGAATTGGAGGGTTTGGGGTTCTTTCTTTTAAACTCTATCATGGAACATCAAACTTCTAGCGGATACCTGGGTTAATTTTGTAGCTGATTTATCTTTTAGGTGGCTTAAGACTTGCTTTACCTACCAGTGCTGATTGTGTATAAGTTATGAACAAGGAGAGAGAGAACAACATTTCCTGCAGGGTTGGTCTACTGAGATGCATGTATTTTTCTGAAATAACAGATTCTTGAGGATGTGTATTCTTTAATTCCCTACCTTCCACTGGGAGGGGATACTTAGAAGGTTGGGAATATTCTCTTGGAAAGCCCTGTTCCAGCCAAATTTTATCTCCTGTAGATCAACATATCTCAGAAGGCTATGCCGTATGCTATGGCACTGGGCATGTTTGTCAGGAGGTACTGGAAAAGATTTCAATAGCCACAAAGGATACAGATTGAAGAAGATAATGCTTTTTGTCAAATGCTGGTTGCCTCTAGTACTATGCTTTAAGAGAAAAATTGGAATACAAGGAATTAAAACATACTCATATTAAAACATTGACCTGTAAGACTACATAGAAGAAACTTTGAGAAAACATATTGTGAATCTTAATTTATTTTTTTGCTTTAAATGTGTAAATGCTACGTTTATATTGAGGCTATGTGTTGCAGGGCTAGTTTCTGTTGATATGCATTGGCAGTATAGATGAGACTATTTTCTAAAATAATACAATGTACTGACCTGGAGCTCTCTGCTTGTATTTGTTTTAGGGGTTGTTTCTCTATTGGCTGTTCATCCTTCTACAGTAAACACGATCGGAAAACAGCTCCTGCCAAAAACATTCGGACAGTCTAATGTCAACATAGCACAACAAGTGGTAAGGAGATTTTGTGGGGGGTTTTTGGTTTGTTTCTTTGTGAGATGTGAGGTTTTTTGAGTTGTTGGGGCTTTTTTGTTTGTTTTGGGGTTCTTTTGTTAGTGTATGTTGTTGGTTTGGTTTTTTTATTTTTTTTTTTCTTGCTTGTCCTTTTGTTTTCACATACTGCAAATCTGACCTAGCCTGGTAGTCTGTATCACTTTTTATTGGCAGATGATATAGATTTGTTTCTAATTTTAATAGACTTAAGTTAAAAAAGTATGTATTGTATAAAGAAGTTCAAAGATGGCTCTCAAATCAACATGAAGTTACCTCACTGTTCAGGTGGCTTTATCTTTTGTTAGTCTTGCCATTTAAGATCAGTGTCTTACAGATTCTGCTCTGAAATCTGGCGTAAGGAAATGTAAATGAAGTCCATAAACATGTTTTTATGGAGGTTTGAGCTAGATGGAATAAAATTAAAAACATAACTATATTTTAGTGCTTAATTTAAATATTCTTTTGCTGAAATACTTATTTTGAGCTTTGTGTGAGATTCATGAAATTAGATGTTTCAAAGAATCTTACAATGCAATAGATAATGCATAGGTTATAGTAATTCTTGCAGCAAGCAAAATTAAAATTCAGTGATCTGAGTAGAATTGGTCTCAGTATTCTGGAAAGCAACTGTAACATGTAAATATCTGAACTACAGTGTCTTATATTTGGGTTTCTTCTTGATAGGAAAGCAGTAGAGTAGATTTTGAATGTAGAGTAGATGTTAATCAAACTTCTCTGTCCCACTCTAGAAATGAGCCTGTGAATTTGTGCACACTTCATTTATTCCTTTGTAGTGTTGAGTATTTTGGGACTCTCCTGAGTGCAGTAGAGGTTCAGAGTTTGCTGCTGCCAGTTTATTTTTCTCCAGCTGTAATTCCTCTCCTCCTCACCCCCTCCCCCTGTACTGGTTTGGCTTTCATCATATTGCAGTGGTGCAAGTTCTAGATGTGGTACTGTGGTGGGGCTGCTGATGGAATTAGTGAGGTAGGGAATTAGAGAGTGGGACTCTCTGCAAGCAAGGTGTTAAACCATCTCTTGCAGTCTGCTGTCACTGCATTCTAGGGAGCAGAAACTAGCTAACAGCTTTCTTCAGTTCTTCATATAGTTTACTTGAACAGCACATGGGTAGTTTTCACACTCTGGGGAGGCATTTAGTGAGCCAGACCAGCTGGTATCAGAACTGATAGTATATTTTTCTGGGGAGAAAGTGAGTGAGTTCACATGTGTCCTGTGCCAACATTCACCACCCTCATGCCATTTCCTACAATCAAAAGTTTTGTTTATGAAAAGCAGTAAGAGGAGATTATTTGGCTTTCCTTAGGAGACAGAAACATTTCAAGTGTGGTACAAAGCTGTGAGAAAGGAGTACCTAAGATATTCTAGCTGTCAAAAGTGGATGTAACAAATTTATACGTTAACTGCTCAGAGAAGTGGCGTAATATGAATAGAATATTTGGGGAAAAGTAATTATTTGTCTTTCTAGATGGCTGAAATTATTGTCATCCAACAGTGTCTAGACTACTGGCACTATGTAACTTCTACACGTGAAATGTTTCATTTTCAGTTTTAGTATTTTACCCTTGTTGAGATTAAACTGTTGAAGCTGGCCCAAGGAAGAAAAATTAAGTTATACTGCTCAGACAGAATATAGCTTCAGGAAAATATGGCAAGGTTTTGAGTGGTTATGGATTTAGGCTTGTTTGATGCTTTTTTCATTTACCTGATGTCAAGGATGCAACCGTTTCCACTGTGAGGTAAATGTACTCCAAAAAAGGAGGCATATCTTTCTACAAAAAGAGTAATCTATATGTTATAATTTTTTCCCCTAAATCCATACTTCCTAGAAGGTTACATTTAAAACAATTCAGAGATAAAAAACATCACCTGCAAAAGCGGGTGTTTTGTTTAACGAGTTTCAGAGGTAGGGCACGGTTCTGTGTGCTAGTGTATTTATTTTTACTTATGATCAAATAAACACATCTTCAGGATGGTTTGCATGGAGGCTGGAAGACTGTGCTTAGCCAAGTGTGTGCTCTTAACATGTTTGCAGTGGAGTGGGTTTGCCTGTTTGATGTCACTCACTGCGGTGATGAGGAAAGTTTGCCCTTATTTTTTCTCACCTCTAACGTTGCCATTTTGACTCCATTGATAGAGGCTGACCCCAGGAGAGAGGGTTCTTGCAAAAGCTCTGCATTCTCTCTCTGGTTTTACTGATTTTCTGATTTTCTTACATTCATATTTTAATTGCAATTTACTGCAGTATCCTTATACATAATTTGGTAGGATAGTTTTTTTTTTTCCTCCTTTTTTCCCCCCATTTTCCTTGGAGGGAGAGTGAAGAGAGTGTGTGTGTTTTGGTCTTGTCTAAGTTAGTGTTGAACAGTGTTAATAAATCCAGCAAGCATGAAAACCTCACTTAAGGAGGTTAAAATATAAATGCTCAGAACTTAGTGTGGGCTCTAACTATATTAACTGTAGTCAGAAGTTTTTTATGGCAGTGTGTATCAATTAGATGCATCTAAGAGAAGTATATAAATAAGAGTGTTTGGATAATGCATCGTATCAGTTGTGTCACTTATGAAAGTCTTGGAATTCTTACCATTTTCCAAATTACTTTATCTTTACTGCAGGTTATCGGTACACCTCAGAGACCTTCAGCACAAAATACTATCCTGGTAGGAAGTCCACATACCCCCAACACACATTTTGCATCACAGAACCAGACTGGAGATTCTTCACCTTGGTCTGCTGGGTGAGCAAAATGAAAGCTAGAAAGGATTAATGAAAGTGTTGGAATTTTCGTTATAAATGTTGTGATAGTTATGCATTCCTCAGGCTAGCAGTGTGGGAAAGTCTTTTCCTTTTCATCAAGGGCACCAGTGAAGTCTGTTGTACTAAAACAGGGAGTAGTCACACAATAATGAGTACCTCTTCATTTCTTGTAAAAGAATGCAGAGTATTTTCTGTAAGCTCTGGTAGATACTCTGACATTACTAACATTGAGAGAATTTATCTTCTAAAAGGACACAGGAATTTGTCTGACTTGATTCTATCATTTCTCTTATGCTGGTGTATTTTCAGAAAATATGCTATGTTTTTGATTGAGCAAGAGTGTCATTTGAAAAATGAATGTAGTCCTTTTTAAGAAAAAAATATTAAATACAAGGAATGCATTCTTTTGGTGTGCTTTTTTCATGCAAGTTTGTTTTTAAGGGCATCTTGTTAAATGTAGTTGCTTTAAGATTAGATTTATTATCAGTGGCCTGTTACACATAAATAGATTTCTGCTTTGGAATTATACAGTGAAATGAGATGTAAGAATTGAGATTTCTCCTTGATGAAACTAATTCTGTTGATACTTGTATTTTTGCTCTGGTTACAAGGAAGATTTTATTTAAAAACTTTACAAAGCAGAAAACTTTGTTATACTGCTTGTATCTTGTAACTTTGAAGTTCTGATAGCAATTTCATATACTGTATAACTTCAAATCTATGTTATAGTAATAGTGTAATGTTTAGTGAGTTCAACCAATACCAGACTTTGTCCATTCAGTCAGTATCAGTATCACATTGAATAGAAAATGCTCAATCTATGTGCTACTTTAAATTAAAAATAAAAATTTTTATAAAGGACAAAAATGTTCTCTCCTCTGATTCAGTTTTCATGTTTTAGTATTTATCCCCTTATCTCTTCTTGACTTGAAGTTTGGAAGGTTTTCTTAATTGACTTCTTCAAGGAACATCCCAGTTGTTAATTTATTGTCCGCTACTAGAAGCATTCAGGTCAGGCTGGATAGAGCTTATAGAGCTTTGGGCAACCTCACTGAGTTGAAGATACCCTGGCTCAGTGCAGGGGGGTTGGACGAGATGGCCTTTAAAGATTGTTTCCAACCCAAACTATTCTATGATTTTGTGATTCTACTGGAGCTGGCAAAGTTGGCAAAAGAATAAATTTATACTGTGTTTCAGCATCAAGATACTAGAATTGTTTATAAATATTGTAAATTGTAGGGAAAAAATGTAGGAGAGAAGGTTGGGAAGGGATAAGAAGCAGAAGAAAAGGGAAGGCTTGGGTTTTTTACAGCAGTGTGCCTGTATTTGAAAAAGAGACATCAAATATTCCAAAGTTTAAATCTTCTTAAAATATATATTATACGTATATTTAGGAAGCGGAACAAAAAAGGCGAGAAGAATGGCAAGGGTTTACGTCATTTCTCTATGAAGGTTTGTGAGAAGGTACAAAGAAAAGGAACCACCTCATACAATGAGGTGGCAGACGAGTTGGTTGCAGAATTCACTACCACTGATAATCACATTTCACCAAATGAATCAGTAAGTATATGGGAAGTCAATTACATGTGAACTGAATGGGGGAAGAGAAATTTCTTTCGAGATTTTTCTGTTTTTCCTACTGCTAAATGAAACAGTTCAGCTATTAACTGAGTTTACCCATTTGCTGTAATATGTTTATTTTCAAATATTTTTGACACAGGTATATTTTTGATTAATGCACTATGTCTACAGCAGGCTTATGACCAGAAGAATATTAGACGACGTGTCTATGATGCCTTAAATGTCCTTATGGCCATGAACATTATCTCTAAGGAGAAAAAGGAAATCAAATGGATTGGTCTACCTACTAACTCGGCTCAGGAATGTCAGAATTTGGAGGTACATACATTTGGAAGTTCACAATGGCTTTGTGTTTAAGTAAATGTTTACAGCTTTAATAAGCTCTGATACAATATGTGTCTATAATTTTCTGAGATAGCAAGGTAGAATACTATGGCCCTCTTTGACTCTTTCTTATTTTTTTTATACTGAACACACACTTTTTAACTTCCAGATTGTTCAAATGTGTCTTTGTTTCATTCTTCTATGTCAAAAATACAGCTTTTGAAGTACATGTGAAGTGGTTCTGAGTGGAAGGTAATAAAAAATTATTGTGTATTTCCAGCATTGCAGAAGTGGTACTCAGGAGTCGGGAAGATTTGTGTTCTCCAGAGGCCAAACAGACAATAGGTCTGTGATGATAGATGTTGCATGTAGCTCAGTACATATAGGCATCTCCATCACTGCAGGTCTTAGCTTTTTGTGAGCAGTCTCTTATGTGAGTTTGTCAGACTTTCTTATTGTATGTCTTGGGGAAGAAGTGAAATGCTTTATGCTGAAAGAGATTCGTAAGTTCTGACAGGATTTTTTTGCTATCCTGAGATCTGCAGAATAATAAAGCTACTGAGGTTTACTGAAGTAAATTCACTTCATCAGAACAGAATGAGACGATATATTTTTTCTTAATAAGTTTAAATTTCCTAAATAGTAAGTCTAAATTTCCGGGACAAAAAAAAAATCAGTATAGAAGGTGCCAAAGTGAGGAGACAGGTGGAACAAAAGTGTTTTTGAGCATTATCTGCAAAGGGATAATTCCAACTTTTGTTTGGTACTGATAATTGATTTTTCATTTAATACTGTAATTGCTATCTAGATGAAGTAAGTAGATGATGTCGAATCATGAACTGAGATGTATTTGAATATCATCCCAAGTGAAAATTATTAGTTAAAAGAGTGATAATTGGGCATAATTAATAGGGTGAGTATGGAAGGTGAAGTGGTTCCAAGATGACAGTGCTGTGTGCTGAACAGGGAACCAGCTAACTGGAGGGATTTTTAATGGTAGATCTCCTTGGATCTGTCTCACAAAGTATGGCATTGCCAACAGTTGTGGAGTAAAAGAAAAGGAAGTGTGGCTCATCCAGCTGGATTTGATATGGTGACTGATAATGTCTTAAAGAAGAGTAGGGTAATATTAGTACTGAAGTAAAAAAAGGCAACTTAGAATGTAATAATGCTAGTGAAGGTTCATGCATTTAAGATGGGAATAGTGGTATCTTCTGATTAAAAGAAAGTGGGAACTTGTTAATTGGCTGTCACAAGAGGAGGAAAGAGTTCTGTTAACCATTGAATAATTAAGCCATGAGTGTAATACAATGAGTTTCTAAAAGCTAATGTTTAATCTGTAAAATTGCACATCTAATAAAGTTTATTTTGCTATTCCATCTGGTACTGTATAGCTTCATCCTTACAGTGTTGAAAATCAAGCCAAAGAGTTTATAAGGAACATAGGAGTTTTGAGGGATTCCTCATCAACTCTTTGTTGTTTTAAATATTCTTGAACTTGTCCTTTGTGTGTAAATTAGAATGTTAGATTTGGTAAAATACGGCCTGATCATGCAAAAACAGAGTGTGGAGCAATTAATAAGGTATGTAAGGCAGTGTATGTGATATGTGATAAAAAAATATCTCTAGTGAGTTTAAAGTTTTTTGGAGGGAGGCAGTTACTTGGCTTGTTTTCTAATGCTGAACTGTAAGACTTGATCCTACCCTTTTAATCTTTTTTTTCTTTTTTTTAATATAGCATCAGGCCTTTTTGCATCTTTTGTTTTTTAACTGGGTGCACTTGGGGGGTTGGGGGTGTTTGTTTTCACCAAAATCAAACAGAAAACTGCATTCTTGTGAATTTTTAACTTGAGTAATTTCCTTGCTAGTTGCACATTTTAAAGATCTAAGAAAATAAGTTTTGTATGGGGCCAGCAATCTGTCTGTTCAGGATCTTGGCTTACAGGAGCAGTCACCTAGAAAGGAGGAAGAGTAGGGCCTTGGGAACTACAGGCCAGACAGCCTTACAATCCCTGGGAATCTGATGGGATGTTCATCCTGGGAGGCTCTCTTTAAATATGTGCAAGACAAGAAAGTGGTCAGGTGTAGTCAGTGTGGATTCACCAAAGGCAAATTGTGCTTAAGCAACCTGATTGCCTTCTCTGATGGAACAACAGACTGGGTAGAGAAAGCAGGAGCTGGATCTTGTCTACCTGGACTTCAGCAAGGCTTTTCTCTCTCTATCCTGCTATATCCTTGAAGGCAAGTTCAGGGAGTGTGGCCTGGGTGAGTGGATAGTGGAGGAGTGAGAACTGGGTGAATGGCAGTATCGCAGGGTTGAGATCAGTAGCACAGGTTGTGGTTCACTGTGGTGTCCCCCATGGGAAGTGCTGGGTCCAGTATTGCTTAACTTATGCATCAGTGACTTGGATGAAGGGACAGATGCCTCCTCAGCAAATTCAGTGACAACACAAAGCTGGGAGGAGTGGCTGATACCCCAGAGTGCTGTGCAGCCCTTCAGAAGGACCACAGCAGGGTGGAGAGATGGGCAGAGAAGAAATGTGTGAAATTCAGCAAAGGCAGATGCAGGAAGAATAACCCCATGCACCTCTACAGGCTGGGAAGCAGCTCTGTGGAGAAGGACCTGGGGGTCCTGGTGGACAACAAGCTGTCCATGAGCCAGCAGTGTCCTTGTGGCCAAGAAACCCAGTGGTGTCCTGGTGTGTGTCAGAAGGAGCATTGTCAAAGCTCAAGGGGTGTCCTGCCCCTCTGCTCAGCCCTGGTGAGGCACAGCTGGACCACAGGGAGGGGACCTCATCACTGTCAGTGTCTGACAGGAGGTGCCAGAGGATGGACCAGGCTCTGCTCAGTGGTGCCAGGCAACGGGACAAGAGACAATGGGCAGAAACCAATGCACAGGAAGTACCACCTCAACATGAGGAAGAACTTTTTACTGCGTGGGTGACTGGGCACTGGAATAGATTGCCCAGAGAGATTCTGGAGACTCTCCCTGGAGATATTCAAAAGCCATCTGGGCACAGTCCTGAGTTATGTGCTTGGGGGGACCCATCATGAGCAGGGAGGTTGGAATAGATAGCCTCCAGTGGTCCCTTCCAACCCTATCTATTCTGTGAGTGATTGGAGAAGATATTTTGTGATGTTTTCTTCTGCAATTTATGGTTCAGGCATAATTGAGGCAGATGCATTGTCTTTCTATTTAATAACCCTCAGTATTTCTTCCACAATTTTTTACTCTGTTTTTCAAAGATTTCTTTTAATATTGGGTCATTTATTGCAGTGAGTTTCAGGTGCATGAGAAGCTTCTTATGAAATACCTTTTGTTTGGTTTTGAACATACTGCACTTAGTTGATATCTGCTGAATATTTTTTAGTTTGACGTGATGGTGACCTAGTCATTCCTTATTCACTTTCTTCATCCTGTTCATTGTTTTATAGGGATCTCTCATGTTCTCATCCATTATTTCATTCTCCTTTCAGTAGACTCCTAATTTATTCATTATTCTCTTGCATAGAGTCTGTTCTGTATCATTGATGATCTTGGTTGTTCTTTTGTATGCTTGTCTTGAAATAGGACCATCAGACCTACAGAATTCAAGATGTGAACATTCTGCTTCATAGAATAATGTAGTGATAATTCCTGTTTGGTACTCTGTTTCTTGTGTAATAATTCAAATTTTTGGCTTTCTTAGTATACTGAACTGATGGATTTTGCAGATCCTGTAATTTTAGATCTCCACTTAATATCATTTTATTTCTAAAGTATGCAAGGATTAGATTGTTTTCTCACACATAACACACTTTATTTACTAGAAATCATTTAGATGATGTAATCACAAAGTGCTACAAGATACTTCAAGTTTGCTTTATGACAATCTTTTTACTATGCCAGGTAACCCAACATTGCCAGCAGATTCTGTCACCTGGTCACCTTAATCTAATTGTCTATCATTAGAGTAACAGTCTGCCAGTTTAATCCCTGTGTGAATCTGCTGGGGAGCTTCTTCCACTAAGAAAGCTGTGTATTTCCTAGCTTTTTGTCTCTCAGCCTTTTTTGTTATACTGTGAGGCCTTAACCTTGGGCTCCATAGCAGCTTCGTGTCTTTAATGATCTTTGATGGATCTTGGATCCTTCTTTGTCTGTCTTTGCCTCTGAGAGAATTCCAATAACCCTTTGAGGCATAATTTCCATTTGCAAGGATGTTTTTATCTTCTTCACAGGTTGTTGTATTTTATTCCCCACAGTTCTAATTCTGCTTTTTATTAGTTTCCATAGGTAGAACTGGTGTGTCTTCATAGTTATTATGTGTAGAACCTTAGTGATTGATTGCTGTATCTCCTGCCTCCAGTTCTCTGGTATTGAAATGAATTTAAAGGAGAAAATATTGGCATAAAAATGCTACTTAAAATAAAGAAACTGACCAGTCCTTTTTATCTGTCTTAAGGTGGAGAAACAGAGAAGAATTGAAAGAATAAAGCAAAAACAGTCTCAGCTACAAGAACTCATTCTACAGGTACAGTCAAGGTACTCTTGTCTATAGGGCAAGGTAACTTATATCTGTATTCCTCTTGTTTTATCCCAGTCTGAGGGATGGGAAACTTCTAGGAAGACTAGAGGTGAATTTCAGGATGAGGTGTATGCAGCTTTATTTAACACTGTAGTTTAGCTGGGCCCATGCTGTTGGCCATTGCTGTTGGGGGTCCCATCAACCTGTGGGACAAGCTGCCTGATTTTTATCAGTCTCTGTACTGGCTTTGGATTTTGGTCTTAATTCTTGTTTATTTCATTTGATTTTGTGACCAGAAAAATATTTTTCTTTATTTGGCAGCTTACTATATCATTTATAACTTGAGTTTCTATGGTTTATAATTATTCAGATTGCTATTTTTTAAAATGGGAACATTCCATTGTAAAAAGCAATTTTGGTAAGATGTTAAATTCACTGATCTTAAATGGGTAATTCAAAAGCCTAACACCAGGTATTCATATCCAAAACATAAACTTTCTTAGCATATAATTCACTTTAGTATTAACATTCAGGTGTATTTTTTGGAGTGCAGTAGCTAGTAAGGAAGAGGAAGTGGAGAGGGAGTAGGATGCTGTGTGAAAATTTATTTTTCCAATCATTTTTCTCTCTCTGTTCTGCTAGGGATCTGTCCAAGGAACTGTCCTGATATAATTAGTAGAATGTGCTCTTTTTTTTCTCAATAAGGTTTTACTGTGTTGTTTTTTTTAATACTATGATCTATGACTTTTCTTGCATCTTAACATGCAGGAATATGGTAAACACTCTGTCTGCATTTACTTGCTGCAGCCATTGCTGGCATCCTTAGGATTTTGTTAACGTGATCCTAAAAGCTTCATTCATACTTTGCTCTCACTGTTGCTTTTTCTAGCAAATTGCCTTTAAGAACCTCGTCCAGCGAAACCGTCAAGCAGAGCAGCAGGCAAACCGACCTCCTCCTTCCAATTCTGTCATCCATTTGCCTTTTATCATTGTGAACACCAGCAAGAAGACAGTGATCGACTGCAGTATTTCAAATGACAAGTAAGCTTACAAAGTTTTGCATCTGGCTTTTGGTAGAGCTCTGGGTTTATATAAATATTTGTGTAGATTTGTTGAAGATTAAATGCAGACTTAACTTACTTGTGCCTTTTGTAAGAACATGCACTTCAGACAGCTGTTTTATGTACCTTTTAATAAATAGACTAATTGATTCACATTTGATAACTCATTTAAGACTTACTATCTAGAGATGCTAGGCATCTCTCTTTTCATTTTATGTCATATTCAACCAAGCAGTGTTTTCCTTTGGTTTTAAAACTATGAAATGCAGCCAGCGGAATTGAAAATGGATTTTGCTTACAGGACTGGTGTTCTCCAGTTTTGGTTCAAAAAGCTGTACTTTTGATCAGCTAAATAAAAACTGAATGTAAGCAGTCATGAGCAAATACATAAACCTTGAAAAATTCGATTGCTTAATGTAATGTGTCACTAGCACACTTAACACTGTGTGTAAAGCTTTTGAAATGCTACAATTCCTGAAAATTCAAAGGTAGTTAAAGTTATTGAAGTTAATTGAGACCTTTTTTCCTCTCCAGGTTTGAATATCTATTTAATTTTGACAATACTTTTGAAATTCATGATGATATAGAAGTACTAAAACGAATGGGAATGGCTTGTGGGCTAGAATCTGGAAGCTGTTCAGCAGAGGACCTAAAATTTGCGAGGAGTTTGGTTCCTAAAGCTCTGGAACCATATGTGACAGGTTAGTTACTCCAAAAAGAGTTGATTTTTTTTTTTTCTCCTTAATATAGGACTCTAAGAAAAAAACACAAAAATACCTTAGACCAGTTGAATTCCACTGGTTTGTGGTAAAGTTTTCTGTCACGTTCTCAAATTTATTTGCTTTTTAGTGTACCTTAGGGAGCAAATAACATAGTGATTGATAAAGAGTGGACTGTTGCTCCTTGTAAAGCATTTTGCAACAATCCACACAAGTAGATTTTTGCAGTGTGTAATTCTTTTAAGAGAACAGTATTTATGCTTGTTTCTCTTGCCAAAGCAAAAGGTGGTAAGTGCAAGCATATGATGAATACTGAAATCATTGGTCTTGCTCACTTCAAAACAAATGATTTTTTTAAATGTATTTTGAAATTTTGTTGTTGCTTGCACTGGCCTTTTTCAAATTCTGCTGTTTAGGGTATAGTACATAAATATGTTTTGTTGTTTGGGCTGCAAGACTCCTTTTCTTTAAAGGATTAATTTCCACTGAATTAGGTGGGTGTGTTTGGAAGGATTCCTGAAATGCACGTTGTTTGTTTTACAGAAATGGCTCAGGGATCAATCAGCAGTGTATATGTCACATCTTCATCAGGTTCTGCATCAAACGGCACAAGATTTTCAGCCAGGTGAAATGAAATTTTCAGTTTTTAAAATCTATGGTCATCTAAGAAATTTGGATATTAAATGCTTAATGAAACAAGTTCTCTTTTGATTGAATGTGCTATAGATATGCATTTTAAGTTTATACTCAGGCATCATTTCTGTGGTAGTTCTTAGCAATGTCATTAAGGAAATCCTTTCCTGTATAGTGGAAAGGTGTTAGAGTGGTGTTATTCTTGAATGTGCTTTTTGTTTGTTTGTTTGGGTGTTTTTTCTAGTTTAGAGTTTGTGACAAGGAAACAGATACTTCTCTGAAGATACAGTATTGGAAAGATTACTCCTTGATCATTGGTGTCTAACTGTAAAAAAGATTTTGATCTTTGGGTTTTAAACAGCAATCAGAAGCTGGTAGCTTGATAAACCATAATTAGTATTCAACTTCGTTACTCACTAGTTTCTTATTGCTGTATTAAGCAAAAAGGTGTCCTTCTGTGAGCTCCACAAGGTTGTAAAATGAGTCAAATATTCAGCAGTTGGTTTCTGTGATCTCTGAGGTCTTTTCTAACCTAATTGAATCTATAATCATTGAAATGTTTGACATTCATAACAAATGCTTGAATTAAGTTCTGCATGTTTTGTGCAAGGGAACTGAAGCTTGAGTGAGAATTCTGCCAAAATATCTTTAGACATGCTGAACAGTACCTAAAATCTCTGTTTTCAGTAAGTTTCCTTCTGTGGTAATGAGCATGGGGTAGTGAAAAAGAGCACCATGTGTTCCTAAGACTTTGAAATTTGAATGGGCCACTGTTAGCCAGAGACTGGTAGAAAACCAGAGGCTGACTGGGGTTCATTATCTTGGTGAGAGTACAAGAACTTCTACCATTTCCATTTCTTAGGAGTTTGGAGAAGGGCAGTGACAAATTTTGTTTAATTATGGGACATATATGAATATTCATGGCAATAGCCATGAACATTCATGGCAATACAAACTGTGCTGCCAAGGCAAATAAAGGCTGTACGTTTATTTAACAAGGTCTCTAAAAAAAATTGGCAGAAGTCTGAAGATGCTGCTACCAATACCTTCATCACAGTTTCTTTGCTTTACTTACTAGGATACTCAGGTTATGAAATCCAGTTCTGTTTTTATCAAAAAGAGAGAACAGATTTTGGATTTGTACTTTCAAAATTTATAAAAACACTAGAATAATCTGTTTTGTTTTCTTTGCTTTTGAAACTGCTCTTGCAGATAATTACAGCAGACCTGCTGTAAGTGATCTGACTACAGCTAGACAGATATCTTAGTATCTTGCTGCTGAATAGGTGTGCAGAACAGCAGAAATTCTTGGAAGTGTCTCACTGGATATGTTTTTCCTGTGAGCTTATAAGGGTGTACCCTGCACTTTCATTCTGCATGATGATAGACCATTGAACTGGCTCCATACAGCAACAAGTGTGCATAATTGAATATGTGCATTAGCTGGATTTGCATTTGAAAAATTACTAGCAAACATATTTTTGAGAGCAATTTTTAAATTATGAATGTCTTTTAAGCAAGATACTGTTTTTGTGATTTTTTAAAAAAACATTTTGTCAGGAATGCGTGGCCAAGTTTAATAGTTTACCAAATTATTTAGAAAGTCAAGAATTAAATAGATAGGCAAAGTAGCAAGTAATAATGGAGGCAGGAATTTTCTGGCTCTATTAAAATAAAATACTGAGAAGAAAATGAGAAGAAAACAGATTCAAATTAAAAATACAGAATACGACAGATTGCTATGTTGTATCAAGGAGTTAAGGAAAAGCTATTAATTCCTCAGTTTTCCAGGTCTTTGAATCAAGGTTAGTGATTCTGAAAGATATGATTCACTTGCAAGTGTCCGCTGCTACACAAAAATACTAAAGAGCTTAGCTTTGAAGCCTTAACACTAAATGTACCTAAAAAACATATTTATAAAGTGCCTGTGAAAATGTTTAATCTTTATATTAAACCTAAAGGAAGAAACTTAGTAAGTACCACTTCAAAATTACTTGTGACTGTTTCAGCCTTTTGTAGACAGCTTGGACATACACTAAAGACAGTTTATAAAGTGGCAGATACATTAATGGAATGGAATAGATATGGGAGAAATCATGAAACAATGCCAACTGGCTTTTTTTATTTTGTTTTTTTTTTCTCAGTGACTTTTCCAATGGTGGAGATGGGATGTTGGCTACAAGTTCTAATGGATCTCAGTACAGTGGCTCCAGAGTTGAAACACCAGTTTCTTATGTTGGGGATGACGATGATGATGACGATGATTTTAATGAAAATGATGATGACGACTGATGCCCTTTGCTTGTAGACTATTTTTTGTTAAAATTCAGCAGGCTTCAGGAATAAATTGTTCTAGGGAGAAGTGTCTCAAATTACTTTGCCCCGTCCCCTGAGAAGAATATTGGTAAGCAGTTCTGAGTTTAGAAATTGCACCTCTGATAAGCAAACAAGGATTGTTTTATGTAGGATATTTTTAAATGTGGTGTGGATGTGTGTTTTTGATACCAGTGTGTTAATGCAGAGCCTTTATTTACTCTTGTTTTAGGGGTTTTTGGTTTGTTGTTTTTTTTGTTTGGGATTTCTTTTTTACTTGAAAGAAAAAGAATTTTGCCCCAAATGTTCTTTCAAAGTTTGCTAAAGAAAATGTAGACACATCATTGAGAAATAAAATACTATCCTTCTGTGGAAAATGAATACACTGAATGGCAATTTATTTGGAGTGTATTTTGATTATGCCACTTTTTGAGGGATAGTGAGCTAATGTAGTAGTGTTTTTGTTAATCATGCAGTGTCCAAAGAACCAAACAAGAAAGATACGTCCTACTTTTTTACATGTTAAATTCCAGGAATGTTGTTGTGAACTTATTTTCCCTTAAATTATATCTAACATTATGATTCCATCAAGTTTATATACTTTTCACTGTATGTTGGGACATATGAATTACAAAGTTTTTGGCAAATGTTTACTGCCAGTTGGTGCAGCTATATAAAATGTCTTGAAGGTTTGGAATGATTTATTGCTTATGGTAAAATTTGCCTGATTTCTTACAGGCAGTCTTTGGAAACTTTTTATTATATAGTTGTTTACATACTTATAAGTCTATCATATAAAGACATGTACTGAAACAAATGTTTGTATTTGTTTCATAAGCATCTTCCTGTAATCTATTATAAAGTTGAAATTAAATATAGAGAATGTTTTAAGTTTTTTAACTCAAAATTTGTCAATCATTTTTAATAGTTCATTTTTATAAAAGGAATTTCAGGGCAGGTGGTAGTCTTTTTAAATTTATTCACAAACAATTAACTGCACAAATACTGTCAGCTGCCTATTCTAAGACAGTAGTCTTTTTATTGAAACACAAATAAACTTTCTGTAATATTTTATGAAATATAAAGAGACTATAATTGTTTGACTTGTTTAACCTTGGCACTGTTAGTTTTTATTAATAAAACGCGCATGGGCATTTTTAACAAACTCTGTGGTTTTTCTAATTCTAGGATTATTTTAGAATTTGTCACTTCTCGTCGCAAGACCTAGAATTAGCTGTCTTGGGATGATGCATCTCTGCTACGGAGGGCCCAGAGTTTTTGCTTTGATTTAGTCGTTTGCCCTTAGAGCTCTTGATAACTTAGGGTGCAAAAGGCTATAACTTACCTGGTCTCTTATCTACTTTCACACCTCCTTATTTCATCCATGTTGCATGACAGGTCAATCTTTGTACTCCAGTCTAGCTTCTATTTAAAATCCCATGCCTAATATCCTAACTTTCCATCCCATATTTCTCAGTCCTAGCTTTCTGTCATACATGTCCTCAAAAAAGGCTTTAATCTACTTTCCATATACTTCCTCCTTGAACCATTTTGTCAGATCACATCCTCTGCTCTCTCCTGCAAGAGCATACTGAACTGGCTCAGTCACTGCAGGCTGCTGTCACAGTCAGGCTTTGATACTTCCACAAAGTCCAGGGAGTCCCTGCAAAGTATTAATAACTGTGTTGGCTGTGCTGAGGGCTCCTGGATGCACTTAAACCCTGTGGTAAATGTGAAATGTGTTACATAGTTTTTTTTTTCTTGAAGGCATTCTGCATAGACAAATCTGCTGTGGGAAGGTGGGGATGTGGGTGATGAACACAGAACAGCTGATGCATGCTGAAGGTTTTCAAATTGTATCAGACCTTGTAACGTGAGTCAACCAAGCAAATTCCTTTGTGGGACTGGGGAAAATTCTGGTGGAGAGGAGGATAATTGAATGTTTTGCTTCCCAGTGAAGAGGCCATTCTCTGCAGTGCTAATGCTAAACACACGATTCTTGGTGTGGATGAGGCAGTTGATTCAGATTGTCTTTGATGTTGAATGGCAGGTCAATTTGCAGAGGAACTTTGATTATTCGTTTTTCCTAGTGTTCTCCTGTGTATGATCCAAGATTTAACAGCAAAGAGTGAGTAGAGGGATGTTAGGGAAGGAAGGCTGAAAGAATCTGACATTTTCTTTTGGTTCTTATTGGCAGAATAGTCCTCAGATAAGATAAAGTCATGGTGGGAGTGAAAATGTGACAAAACATACATTTCTTAAATTTTTTTTTCTCCTTTCTTTTGGTTGGTGATGAATTTGAAATAGCATTTGATAATTTAAACACTGGGGTGGTTTTGGGGAAATTAGTTTTTATTATGTTTCTGGTTGAACTTGATGATCTTAAAGATTTTCTTCTAAACAGTTCTGTGATTCTGTATAACCGTTGTTTTGGGAGAGCTTTCTAGTAAAGGCAGCAATCAATAACAAGAGAAAGTCTATAGACTTAAATAGTTGCTTGATTTCAAGTGGTCACTTGGTTACAGTGTTCAGGTGAAAGAGGAGAAAAAAAAAGACAAAATGACCAATGGTGAGGGGCCAGGTTGAGTTGAGGACAGGAAATGTGAAGAAGTAGGCAGAGGGGAGCAGTAAAGAAAGAGCAGATTTTAGCAGGGTCTTTACAGAGGAAAAAGAGAAGAAAGTGTAAGTTGGAAAGAATGAGAAAATGAGAAAACTAGTCAAAGACTACAAAAACGAGTAGAAATAGAAACTTATTTTAAAAAAAGAAAGGTAGAGAAATGCGTATTCAGTAATGTCAGGTGTAGCTTGAAAGGACCTGGAAAGTGAAAGATGACTTTAAACTGTATGGTTCCAATCTCTGAAAAAAGTGGTTGCACATGTACAGATGGAAAATGAAGATACAGAGCATAACAGGAAATTGTGACAGGAAATTCTTGAGGAAATCTGTGGGAGAAAATATTGTAAGGAGATGAAAACTAGAATTCAGTTTAAGAAAGATTAAATGATGGTAAAGGAAATGAGAATTGTTATAACGACTCAGTTTGGGGTAAAACGTGACAGGAAGGGAATGTACTTTTAATTCCTTTATTTAGCCAGCACTTTTTTGTGATGTGAAGAAGAGTAAAAGAGGAAGAGTTCCAAAGTGTATTTATGCCTCTGAAATCGTCCTGGAGATAAGTCCTGGGAACAGTGTGCATCTTTTGCGCTTTCTGAAGCATTACTGAGCTTAGAAAGACTGTTTGCTTTGACATATGTAACAAGGATTTCTTGAACTGTTTCACAAATAATCTGTTTTGCCTTTTCCATAGGAATTTGTCTTAACCAAAGAGAAGCAGTTAAGATTTCAGAAACTTACGGGTTTTTTAGTGTTTTTTGGGTTTTTTGAGCCTTCCTTCAATGAAAGGTGGCAACTGTTAGAGAAAAAAAAATGAATGTAGCTGATAGGGAACATCTGACCTTTGATGGATGCCCATTTATTTATTTGAATGAAAAGATGAACCTTTAATGAAAGGAGGTACTGTCACAAATCTTCTCATTTCTTAATCAGTGAATACATAGGTTGTAAAATTCATATTAATGGGAAATCTGAAAATTGGATGCTGCTTTAATACAGAAAGGGCAAAAGTTTAAAAAAAAAAAAAAACCAAAAAATAACCAGCCAACATGATGTAACACTACTGGAATGTTAGACAGTTGAAAGGACAGCATATACAGTTTTTCCCAGATACTTAATTTTTTACTGTAGGGATTTCCTTTCTCTTGTCTGCTTATGAGAAGCGTAGTAGGCCATTTGTCTTTACAACTACATCGAGATAACAACTTGTCACCACTTCTCAGCCCTGTCTACTTCCAGAAAGATAAGCCTACTATCACACACACTTTATTGTTGAAGCCCTGTCATTCATTTATCAGGAAAAGCAAAGATGAGCCAGCACATTGAGAGCAGCTTTTTCGTGTAGTTATTTTCTAAATTTAGGATTAAAAGTTTTTCCAGGATTTTCCATGACATTTAGTTTGTCCTTGAGCTTCCATGGATTCTGGTGAGTTACCAAAGTGCTCAGTGGGCTGGGGCAGCTGCTGTATGAGGAGAGGCTGAGGGAGAGCAACTTGTTCAGCCTGGAGAAGAGGCAGCCTCGAGAGAGCTGATGGGAGCCTTGCAGTGCTGCAGGACGGGTATGGCAAAGGTGGAGCCCGTGCACAGCGGTGTGTGATGAGAGGATGGAGAGACAGCACACACAGGCTGAAATGGGAGAGTTTCCAGCTGCATGTGAGGAACAGCTTGGGATGGTCAAGCTGTGGAACAGGCTGCCCAGAGAGGTTGTGCTGACTCGCTCCTTGGGGTTTTCAAGACCAGACAGAAGAAGAGCCCTAAGCAATGTAGAGTCTGACCTCACAGCTGAGCATGCTTTGAGCAGAGATTGGATGGGAGACAACATGAGGTGCCTTCCAGCTTGAATTACCTTATGGATCCCATAAAAGAGAGGGAAAGAAAAGAAAAAACATGTTAGAAAATGTCAGTGTTGGGAGCTGACTAACAAGTGGGTCATCTGGCTTGCCAGACTTGTCAGGAAATGAATGGAAGCTCAGCTCATCATCAGAAGCTGTCAAAAGGTACCAAACTGTGATGGAAAAGGTGGTTAAATGAGCTGGTAGAAGTGAAGGCTGTCTTCAAGATGAGGTTTCTAAGAAGCAGACTGAGCCTGAGAGCTGAATGAAGAGGGACAATGAGCAGCAATGCATGGGCGTTTCTGACTTCAAGCCTTTGGTTACTCTGGAAGTTCCTGTCTGGCATGATGACGGTTCTCACCTAGCACCTTGTGCCTCTCACTCAGCAGGGACCTGCTGTCCTCACCTTCGGTGAACATCAGCACTTTGTGAAACAACAATTGGAAAAAAATCACAGTGATTATTGATGCACAGCTTAGCTGTGGTAAAGGCAGAATGTTCTGATGTGGAAGAGAATAAAGAAGAGAGGGTGGTGTTAATTGAACGTCACCCATGTAATACCATTACAAGTGCTTTGCTTTGTTCTTCTGTGACCTTTTTGTTAAATTTTTGAATGTTTTCAACATGTTGAAATCCAAACTTAGGCTGAAAAGATTTATCTTCTTTTATCATGTTGCTGTGTACATATCAAGGTATATTGCTATAAACTGCACTATTTAGTCCTATTTAAATCAGCCCTACCTGGTCAGAGCATCTGCATTGTAGGATGTTAAAAAGACAGCAGGGTTGCAGACTTCAGACAAGATTTCTGTTATTTATTCATGTAAACTTGAGAGAATTCATTAAAAATAAAGCAGAACATTAATCACATGCTCTTAAAGCAGGCAACTCCAGTAATTAATGTTGGGCAACGTCTGATGCTGATTTTTAATGAACCTTAGAATAGTTCTTACAGACTAAAATAATGCTAGAGTGACAGATTTTTAAGTGTGAAAAAGTAAAAAGTGTCAAAAGATGTGATGAAGTCCTGTCCAAGTGTGTGTGGTCTAGACAGCTTGAGATCACCCCTGAATCTAGTATTAGAAAGAGTGTTGAAAGAAACAGCTAGAAGAAAATGCAAAGCCTGTAAGATTGTTAATGACAAAGTACAGAATAGTTCTTATCAAGTGAATATGGGATGAGATTGCAAATGTTTAGCTGATTGAGGAGGAAACAATGGCTTATGCTTCAGCATATTTAAACCTTTTTAATTTCATTGCATTCTGATATTAAATATGTTTTGCAGTACCTCCAGGTTGGATGTTAAGGGGTTATGAACTGTTCATTGCTGAATCATTTTTGTGGCATTATCACTGACTGAACAGCTGCATCAAGATTGTATTCCTGTTCAACAATTTCTTCAATAACCCAGAAGATAATTTAAAAATACTCTGAAGTAGTACCGGTTAGAAAAGAAATAAACAATGAAGAGGAAAGATTAATGTGCATTGTTTGGCAGGCAGGTTCATGTCCAAAAATGGTTAAACTCCACATCTTGTGAAGAAAGAATTCAAGGTACACTCACAGGAGGAAAGACTATGCTGGAAATTCAGGATCCTAAAAATGACCAGGATGTTAAGGTAGATTATAACTCCATATGTCTCCTACACGGTTTTGTGAGGAACTAGCTAATTTGGATGTGGAACTTTCTGAATTTGAATGTGTAGGTAAAACTAATAATAGGTTGGAAAATGGTGTTACATCCAGATGCATTCAGTGAGACCAGAAGTGAGCAGCTGCATACTTGTTAGCATCATTCCAAAAGGATGTTGGAAAAATGAGGAAGGACTGAGAAAGAAAGCCCTTCCTCCAGTTATGTGATTCCTAAGGTCAAGATCTATTACCATGAGACTTAAGGAAGTCATATTTTGGCTTGTTTAATAAAAAGGGGGAAAAGGGAGAAATTAGTGGATTTGTGTCAGTTCGCACAGAAGATACCATTTCAACAGACTCATCAGTATCTGTGGAGAAAGTCACAAAAGATTTAAGAACTATAACTTGAAATCAGAATAATTAAAATGAGTTACCTAGTTGGTGATAGTCGCACCAACCTTGGGAACATATTTTTATTGGAATGATGACATTCCCACACTGGTAATAGCAGGACTACATGTAAATATACACATTAATGAATGGTGTTATCCGAAGTGTTTCTCCAGAATTCAGTTCTTAGAGGTATAACAGGATCCTAAAAAGGGGATTTTCAGCCCAATTTCTACTCTTAAGATAATGAGAAGTTCAGTGCATCCATTGTTATTGCTCTGGTTAAAAAAAAAAAAAAAAATGAAAGTGAAATGTCTTTGTCCCCAGTGAGAAGAGTCTTTCAAATCAAGTTAAAGAAAAGGACACCTGTTCTTTCATGCACATACTTATTTTACTTTAAACAAAATAATCTTGTTTGAGCTTGAGCTTTTGTGCCTGAAAGAAGTAAAATTTGTGGAGCTTATGTGCGCAGCAGAAAATAATTTCTGCAAGCATTATTGATGTAGCTGTTACTTTACATCCAATTACTGAAAGTAGCACATGGTTAGACAGCTTTATTTGTTGCAGAATCAATTTCTGCTTGACTTTTATTAAGAGATTAAAAACAGCTCTGTGAAATGGTGGGAGGAATTCCCAAGTGCAATAGCAATGACATCATATGAGACTATTAAGCAAAGACTCAATTATTAATATCTAGTACTTGGCAATTCTGAAAGGTAGAGGAGGCTTTGAACTTGCTGTGGTCTCATAGCCATAGCACAAAATCCTTTAAGCATCAAGGTGCTTGTATTCAATGTTTTTCTCCACTCTGTTATTTTAATAACAGACATTAGGACTTTACACTTCAATAATTTGCCACTGCCATGAATATTGATAAGAAGGAGGTGTGGAAAGTGCATCTCAAAGCTACTGCTGTGTTTCTGCTCTCTTCACACTGATCTTCAAGAGTTTTATTTAACACCATTAGCTGATAAGTCTGGAAACTAAAATTTATTGGATATAAAAATTCATGGTGTTAATGTATTAGTTTCATGAGCTGTTTTGTCTTCCCTGTGCATTTTCTCCTGGCTAACCTTGCTGTTGCACAGCTGGTAGGAAAGAAGGGCAGAGTCCGGCATGGAGAGCCACTCTGGTCTCTGATACTGCCTTCCTGGCCCCGCCACTGCTCCAGAGGCATGGACTAACCATCCATCCCCATCCTGGTTGATCTGCATCTAACTAAACTCAGAAATTTGCATTTGCTTGCAATTCATTCTTAAACCTGCTGCTCCAGTTTCCCATGTAGCTTGATGGGGTTTTCTCCCATTTATTTTGTTTGGTCCAATCAAATGCTGCTGCTATTGCAGCTGAATTTATGTGTAATTGGTGTATATGATTAGATACACATATGTATATATTTATATATATTCTTGAATGTGTGTGTATCTTGCTCTCAAGGAACTGGAGTCTTGCGGTGAAAGTGCTCAAAAGTCTGATAAACATGTCTGGTTTCAAATTTGGAAACAAAGCTTTTACATTAATTCCTTAACACACTTTGTGCTAATGTTAGCTCCTGCATAGTAATAATTATTGCTGTGTGTGTACAGCTGTTGGTCTGTAATGCAGGTCAGCCTCTAACACTAAATCAACTGTGACTACACAGTAACTCACAGCTGCTGCTGTGCAGCTGGCACTGGTGGCTGAGGTCCTCTCAGTCTCCAGGGTGAAGGGGATCGGGCTGGAGAGCTCTTAGGCAGAGGAAATGTCTCTCTTCATTTCTTCCCTCTCATTGCTGGTGTTTCCTGCTTCTTGGCCTCTTTCCCCTGGGTTCAGCTGCTTTTTAGCTTGTTTAGCTTTTGCCAGTCACGCTTCTTGTGCCTTGGGCAAGATTCCCTGCCCGTTTTCCTCCTCATGCTTATTTTGGTCTGTATCTTGTAACTTCTGTCATTTGTATATGCCTCCAAAGTGCAGCTGTGCTCACTGGATAAATGTTTGTATGTAGCGTTGGGTGGTGCCATGCAGTAATTAATATTACAAGGTATTTGCACGATGGGCATTCTGCTATTCAAGTGTGCTTGCATTTGGGGTTTGGCCAGGCTAATATTAACTACACTTTCCTACTTCAGATACACTAGCTACAAATCTTGCTCTTTGCTGTTATTATTTCTGATTTCAGTGAAGAAACAGAATAATCTCAGATGGCTAGAAGTTCAAGAAACATTTAATGTCAGGATGGAAGTCTTTGTATGTAGAGAACCAGATTTGCTGGATCTTTTTTTTGATGTCAGAACGCATCATCATTTGGTCAACTCAGGGACGCTTCCCTTTCTGTGAAGCTGACCTAGGCTGTTGTTCTGAAGCTGTAGCTTTGCAGGCACGCCATCCATAGGTAATTTGTTCAGCATATTCCTGTGCTGTGGTTGTTGGGCTGACTGGAATGTGAGCTTGTGCCTCTGCATTGCCCAGCTCAGTGCAAGCTGTAGATACAAAATGCGGTCAAGTAGAGAGTCTGTCCGTGTTAGAGCACTAAGGGGAAGAGTTATCTTGGAAATATTTAAGTGTTCTGTTTGTGGACAACATTTAACCAGTCTTGAACATGAGTTAATATTTTGTTATCAAAAGTATTTTATTGTTTTCCGTGTTATTTTGGAAATATGCTGTCTTCCAAATCCAGTGATTTCCACTGTCTCTTAGAAGAAAGGCAAAGCCACACTGTAAAAATTGAAACAGGAAAGGCCAGGGGAAAAAAAAGGTTTTATATGAGGAAGCATTTTCTTACTGGTTTTGAAATGCAGAATTTTTCTAAGAAAGGATCAAATAACATTTGTGGCTTTGAAGTGAAATATTCCCCTCCAAGGGGATCTGTCTGATCCAATTCTGTCTACAAGCTGGCTGGCTGAATGTTGCTGTAATACAGGAGGTGATCTGTTACATCTTCTCGCTTTCTGAAATGTCCAGGCAGTGAAGGTGTAAAATGATTTCTGCTCTTGAAGATCTTTTTTTTGTGTGCAATGTTTATTCTGTGGCTGGAGCATCCTGGATTTCAGGTAACATACTATACAGACATAGCAATCCTGTCTCTTTGTACTATATGTGATACAGTCAAGACTTCTCAAAGTTTAGATTCACTTAAAGATTTAGTGTTATTTCAGCATCTTCCAGATTACTCCAAGTAACCCAAAACTCATCATTGCAATACAGGGCTATTCTACTAGATAAAACAAATAAAACCATCACAAAAACAACAAACACAAAACAACAACAAAACACCAAACAAACAAAAAACCCAAACAAATTACAGCCTCTAGTTAAATGAACAGTTTCCTGGATGTAGCTGGATGTTACAATCTCACCAATCATTTTTATTAAGTTATATACATGGAGGTAAGTGGTACAGTGAAATCTGTGAGCTAGAGGACAGATTTCAAGTTCACTTTTTATGCCGTCATTGATTTGTCAACTAAAAAATCTGACTCAGCTGACTAGTGCAAAAAGCCAATGCATTGGGATACAGATAATTTTAATACATTTTTATACATCCTATACAAGAGAGATTGAAAATTTAATTACTTGCTAGTACTTCAGAGTATTGATCTCCCTTTTCAAGCTATCTTAATTTCTCAATAACCAAGATTTAGTATCGTACATCAATTATTTATTATAGTTTAAAAAGTGATTGAAAATGATCGTTTGAGTCTATACTTATGTTCTTTGAAGGCACAGCTGCACCCTTTGGGGGAAACTTGTTTTGTACAAATATTTGCATGAAGGCAGCAGCATCCTATAGCCATGAAACATTAAGCTATGTACATTGAGATAATCTTCATCTTTACACACTTTACACATTGACAGTAGGATCTAGATTTTTAGCTCTGTAGGCCATCTTGAAGATGAAAATGTCTCTTTGCACTGTAATTTATATGGGAACCATAATGAGAAAATAAATATCGATGAATGTGATAATGTTTAAGTTTGCTCTTCATACATTTTTCAAAAGTGTCTCTGTTGATGCTCAGTCTTCTATTTTCAGTTTAAATTCCACTTTTCCTTCATACGGATCATGAACATTAAAGGTAATTCCAGCTCCAATGATTTTGCACACTATTTTATGTTCTACGTTCCTCGTAATGTTGAGAAATTTCACAGCTACCAAGGGATTGCTGTAGCTGGGCTAGAAGGAGAAATTAAAAAAAGAAAATACTTCAATTTTACACTGCCAGTTTAACAATTATGTGTTGAAAATAGCCTCTCCCATTTTCATAGGATTGCAAAGATGTTTCTTATGTTTCACCTCACATAAAGAGAAGGAAAAGTGAAATACAGAAGCACGCACCTGAGCCTTTTTCCCGTAGTAGGGGAAGTAGTGCAGGTTGAAGGTGCCATTCACGGGGTAATAGTCCACCTCCAGCGGGGGAGACTCCTCACCCTGTTGGTAAAACGAGAGAGGAAGAAGCTCTGTTGGTGAGGAAATCATCGGCCAGCCCGAGGCAAGTGTTTTAAGGCTGCTAAGTGTGTGTTAAAGCTCAAGTTCAGCAGGCTGTTTAGCACCAGTCTCATTCTTCAAAAAAAAAGTGGGAATCTTCTGCTGGTACTATTTCCAAGAAAAGCAGGGAATTGTACTTTGATAGCAGCTGGGAATTCAGTGAGTTGGACCTGCTGAGAGCCCGAGGGAGCTGCCCTGAGGTGTGAGCATCACTACAGGGAGCTGAAAGCGAACAGCAAATGTTCGCTGCAGCCTGAAAATATAAATTTTGAGGTGATTTAAAATAAAGTGAACTTGGACGTTTTTTCCGTAGCATGTCAGCCGGTGCAAGAACTTGCACAGAACTGATTATATTCCAAGTATTTGGGATCTGATTTTCAGAGCTGCAAGGGTATTTTTTCTAGTCACCACTAAACTCTCTTGCTCTCAAAACTCTAGTTCTTGATATGTGTGAGACCCAGACGTCATACCCTTACCACATATGTGCAGTTCACCCTTGGTGCGGTGCCATTGCCAGGGTAAAACTTGATAATCTGAAAAAGAACACACGTTTGGTCATCTTGGAAATTGTTTTGAGATAAAACTGGGCAATCAATTATTTTAGAGCTGAACTTCAAAGGATGCTTAGTATGTTCTTGTGTAAGACTCAAACAAATACTCTAATTTATGTAGGTGGAAAACTGTTGTGGCTGAATATATAGGAAGCAGGATTCGGCATTACCTGGGATGAGCACTGCTGATAGGCTCTAGCCTGGCCAGAGCAAGTAGCATTGCACCTCCTCCAAGTCCAGCTCAATTATCTACCCATACAACCTGCCCTTGCTGATGCCCAGGCAGCCAGGGGTCTCTTAAAGCAGTTAATTGTGTGTCATTAATGCAAAAGCTGAATATCCATGCTTTTGATCTTATCCTTCTTAGAAAATCTTGGTTTTGGCAGAAAAACCCTTGGGCTGGTTTGATCCTACAAAACTGGTGGGGTTGTATCCTATAGAGGCAAAAGTGGAAGGAAGTGAATCCCCCTGGTCACTATCCACATCTTTTCCCTGCTGGGGATGGCACCCAGTCTTGCAAAAGAAGGCATTTTCGGAAAAAGCTTGTTTCACCAGCCAGAATCAGGGAAACAGCTTCCCTCTCATTTAGGGCTTGCACAGATTTTTGGAAATGCCTAAGGGGCAAGCCAAACAAAAAATGTGGTAGTTTTGTCTATCAGAAACTGGAGGGGAATTTGAGCTCTTCACTTTCTACTGAAACTGATTCAAAAGGCTCACAATTTTACCCAAAAACAAATATAAAGTGCTTATGCCTTTGTCTACATCCTGAAGAAAATTAAAGCATTAAAAATTCCCTTTATTCCTCTCCAAAAAACATGTTGGTGGTTTTCCCTGAGAAAAATATCCTCCAGGTTTGCATTTTGGGTTTATAGGTTCTTCTAAAGATTTTCTTTGCTGCCTGGAGAAATAAGATATCACCTCTCTGAAACCACATCAGTTACTGTCACATCCTGGTGCCTCAGCTGAAGGCACAGGGGCTGTGGTATTGCAGGAGGAATCTTCTGGTGCTGGTCTGTGGGATGAGAGCCCTACAGAGGGGCTGAACTAACCAGAGTTTAGTTTAACTGAACTAAACTCAACTAAGCTGTAGAGAGTCAGTTCAGAGATCGCTGCCCTGTGTTACTTTCGCAGGAATGGTGAAAAAGTCTCAGGGTTTCCCTGGTAATTCCAGAAGTCTGTCAGGGAAAACCACATGATTTTTGATATCCAGTAGAAAGCAGAGTTTAGAACCCATGGCAGCAGAGACACAGGAGCTCCCCAGCAGAGACTCACTCAAGCTACTCTTAATTTTTTTTTTGCTTAGCACCTTGAACTTTTACTTACCCTGTTCATTTTTATAATAAAACAGGGTTTTCCTTCTGGAAATCCGAAAGTTGGATCTGTGATGCCGGAGCAGTTTTGAAGCATGTCTGAGGTAAATTTGCAGGATAGTTTTGTTTTATTTGGGCCATCAAAGGTGTCCTGGATGAAGTACGTATTATTGGTGCAGTTGATGTTGAGATGCTGAGCAGCTGGTGTATATGCTAGATGTGAGAAGGAAGAAAAAAAAAAACCCTCTGAAGCTTTTCATGTGCAAATTATACATCCCAACATCGGGCTGGGGTTTCTGTCATGGGAGACTGTACTTCAAGAGAAGTCAGGATTAGATGAAATGAGGAAAGTTTAAACTGTTCAGGAGTTTGGTTTAGTTTTGTTGCGTGGTTTTTTTTTTTTTTGTTTTTTTTTTTTTTTTTTTTTT
>VXBU01011521.1:0-17836 GCA_013400315.1 Bombycilla garrulus
AAAAAAAAAATCTATTTTGCCAAGATAGAAAAGGCGTGAACTCAGGTAATTACATGTTTCCAGCAGCCCTTTTCATTGGGGCTAGGGGAGGAAATTAAAATACCTCTTTATAATGCAGCCTTATTAAGAACCAGAGAGCGGGAAGGACAAGCTTTTTTATTAGATACCTAAATGTCACTATTACACTGTTCAACTATATATTATCTATTATACAGATATTCTATGTTGCATAAATAAGGCAAATATTTTTTTACTTTTCCAATGGTAATTCTTGCTTCCTTCTGTTACTTTTACTTTCACTTTTTTGCTGTAATTTCATCTCTAATTCTCATCTTTCCTTGATGTATCTGTTTTCATAACCTGTTTACTTATGCTCTTCTCTTTTTACCAAACTCTTAACCTGAATGTTTTGGATTCCACTGTTGCCAACAGAGAGTAAGCTTTCTATTTATTTGTATTATAAATGCATGGGTCAGACTGAATATAAGAACCATGTGGTTTGAAATAATGCATGCATCTTTATTTTCTTTATGTGTAGAACATGACAAAAATTGCATTGTGTGAAAGAAAATTATTGACTGCTAATTTCTGTTACAGAAAGTCTTTTAAGCAGTTTTAAGATTAAAGTTAAAACAATTTGATACAATCAATGTATTTCTCTGAATGTCCTTTGGCTTTTACCATCACTTTCTTTCATATAACCAGTTCTAAAATTTCCTTGAATTTCCAGATTTTCTCAATAACCTGCTGCTTTGTATTTCTGTTGTCATAGTATTTAGAATGAGAATCAGTATTTAGAATCAGAAAAATCATTTGCCTAATATTGTTGCTTATGAAATAGATGATGAAGTTTTGCTTGCTTCTTTCTGTTCACTGACCCTGGCTACTCACTCTGTCTTTCTAGCACCTGAAACTACCATAAAAACTTGTCACTAAGATTCATGTTTTGTAAACCTAAACTTTCTCAGTTTAAGTTTTCACAACCAACTACTTGGATGAGTGTTGTGAATCTGTGTTCAGTCTCTGCTCAGGTTGCGGTATCACTATTTATAAGAAGTGTTTCGTCCTCACAAAGAGAACAGGATCATGCAGACACATGAAGTAACTTTCCACAGAAGGCAGTAAAGCCACAACAGCCTCAGGTTAACTCACCCTGACTTCAGTGGGGCAAACAAGGCCTCATGCTGCACAAACCCCTATGTTACACTCCATGCAGGGAATCTGTTTATAGGTGAACCCTGGCTTTGCAGTATCACCAAGAGCAGAACACTTCAGATGAGACAAAAAAGACTTTTATCAAACTTTCTATAGCTGACATTGATATCTAAGTTTCTCGTTCACCATGAACCCAAATTGTTGTAAACAGACTCTTGTTTCCGTACAAGATAGAAGATACAAGTCATAAAGTAATTGTCTATCTTCTTTATAAAATTTTAAATAAATTAAAACCAGCATGAAAATATTTGCATAATTTCATACAGAGTCTCCAGCTGGAATGAGGTGCTGAGTACTATGAGCCCCTCTCCTCATGCCTTTCCCTTTCGGTCTGATAATTAGTTCTGAGCAATGATCAAACTCAAAAAAACAGTAAAAAATCTTTGGTATTTACAGAAATGTTAAATTTATTGATTTAACTATTCATTATTTGTTAGGCTAGAAATGTAATTTATTAAAAGAAGCTTTTAAATTTCACTGCATTTTAACAGTGTTTCTGCCATTTCTTGACTTACAAATCTCTAGTCAATTTAAGAACATAAATTCACCGTTCCTAGTTGTTTTTCACAGCCACTTCAGAAGTAATTTTTGAACTCTTCAGGCTTTGCACGCCTCAGGTTGAAGACCACTTATATTAATGAGAACAGATAGGCATGAAATATCATAATGGAATGAAAGAATTCTTCATTAAAATAGAACAGGAAAAGGGATCTCATGCTGGGGAGCTCTCAAAAGCTATGCAGACTAAAACAGAATCAAGAATTATTCTTCTGCCATATCTGCTTCATTACACCATTTTACAAGTGTCCCTCGAGCCACAGGTAATGATCATTCTATAATAAATAGCTTCACTATAATAAAGAGCTTCATTTAACACTGTATCTCCTATCGCTGTAATTTAATTAACTGGTGTTGACATACAGATGTCATGGGCCAAGGAGAGGTCATTGGGAAGAGGAAGGGAACAGCTGTCACAGGACTATTAAACGGGATAGGGAGCAGAGACCTTGAAGGAGGTGACAGCTGACAGGGTCCAATCAGTTGACAGTAACTGGATAGGAAGGAACCATTTCTGGGATGTACAAAACTATTTTTAACCCCTCCACATATGTTTAAAACATATCAGCTGCATATTCCATTTACAGCAGGTTCACTGAGCTGCATCTTGATGCCCCCAAGTGCATAGCTAACTTCTGAGGTGATCTCTGTGAATAAGGATCCCCAGCACCAGGGAGAAGAACAGAGGAGTGGGAGAAACCTCACGAGCCCGAGTGCTCTATTACCTTTTCTACACTGCTTAGTTCCTGTCGGTAGTGGAGGAGTACAGCCTCCACTGGAAAGTCTGGGTCTTTCTGGGATCAAAGTGAATGTTTTAACAAATGCAAAATAGTGAAAAGGAGTACTGGGATGGGGAAAACTTTGCTCAAAGGCAAACACTTTTTTTTTTTTCCAGAACTCAGTTAAACAGAAATTACAACCTCTAGCTTTTAGTCCCATTGTACATGAAACGCAAAAGCCTTTTCTTTTAATTAAAAAAAAAAAAAAAAACAACCCAGTATTTCCAAGGAAGAGACAACAAGCTCAAGAACTGCTTTTGTCAATAAAATCTTGATCTATGTAGCAAATCTGCTCAGTTTTCTTGTCTCCTGCTAAGCAAAACTAAAAAATATTTGAAGCAGCCTCAAACTAAACAGTAGGCATATAGAAGAGGAACCCCAGTAAAATTTGTGGGTGATGTTGATGCAGGGTTATGGCAAAGCAAATACCCAGTATGCTGCTCTTATCATAGGCACTCCAAACTTCAGCTCCTCCTATCAGTTCAGTGAGTGCTAGGGAGGGCCTCAGGCTTAGCGAGAGCTAAACCACTTTGAAAAGAGGAGATATTGCAAACCATATTTCAGCTCAATCTCACTGAGCTGAAATCCTCTTCTCTTGCTTCCTTCTGTTCAAGAGCTACAAGGGCGCTGGAAATTCCAAGCTTGGACTGCAGCACTTAATAAACACAGTGCTCTCATTACAAGCAAGCTCTTTTTTTGGCAATAAAAGGAGTACCAGAAATGTTTGGTTATATCTGCTGTCTGGACTGACTACAGTAGTACTGCTAAGTAGTAATATTTCTCACTGACTAATTGGACTGCTATTTTCCTGCAAAAAATGGAAATACACCCAATAACATTCAATTTTTCTCTGCATCAGCTTTTGTGTAACTTGTCTTCTTGCTGGGGTTTACCACTGAACATGGCTTCATTATAATATAGGGTGTGTGTTCTGCTGCACCAGAAAACTGTTTGGGCCTCGTGATAATCAGAAATAACAGCCACAGGAAGGTCTTTCTCCCAATAATATTTTAGTAAAATGTTACTTCTTCCATCATTTCTGTATTTACCAAAATGCAAACTATGACAGACAAAACCACCGTGATGCCAGGGTGAAGTAGAGTAATTTGTTCCCCTGGAAGGTGATCAGCCATAAGTAGGAATAAACAGAAGAAAACTTATCCTATAAATCCCACAGTGGGACTGTACACAGCGTGGGAGTGAGTTTGATTTCAATATGGATCAGCATTTCCCTTAAGCCTATTTCAGAGCATTTGCATGAGTTTCTTCTGCAGCACAGGCATGTTCTGCTAAGGGTGAAGATGAGATTCATGGCTTTTTGTACTAATACATGATGCCCTTTTTCTTGCCCATTGTAATGCTGCACGTTTTTCCAAACGTTTCTCTGCGTCGTTCTGGAGTACAGCAGCTTCCTGCGCCCTTCAAACCGGTAAGGTTATGCCAGTTTCTTTTTCTATTTATGATCTTTCAAACAAAAATATGATGGAAGATAAAGAAGAATGCCTCTCCCAAAGCCAGACAGACAAATTTTCCCTTAGTTTTACTAAACCAAACATTAATTCTTTCATTATCACTAGTTCTCCTGTTAAAATATAAAATAAGTAGTTAATTGTAAATCCTGTCTTGTTTGCCACTACTCACCAGTCTCTTCATGTTTTATAGATTACTACAAACAACAATTTTCTTCACAAGAGATGATAAAAGCCTTAAAAATCTGTGATTCTTTTCAGTGAAGATAAAAAATGTCCTGAGTAGAAAAGGATATGTCTCTTATTTACACAAACCAAGTGACTCTTTTCTAAGGTTGTTGCCAGCATATGAATTCAGTTCCTTGCTTTGCTATGTTTTATGTTTTGTCCATTGACCATGACAAGAAAATAAGTTTCCTTATGTTTCCATTATCCATCATTAAAGGAAGTTAAAATGTATTAGTTTTGTCACTAGAAATAAACTCTTCTGGAAAAATTTCAATTCTAATCACCATATATGTAAATAAAATTAAAACTAGTAACCAGTTTTATTTCATTATTTTACATCATAGTATAGTAAAAAGCTAGACTGTAATTATTGTTTTAAGAAATGGCTTCATGAAGGCAAGATATCAACCTTATAGATTTTTTTAAAATACTCCTATAGTATTTAAAAGAGACTCTAATCCCTTTCTGCAGAGGTGAAGGAAAATCTGAGTCACAATCTGATGTTGATGTCTGGGATATCCTGAGGAAAGCTCCTCCTACAGAATACGAGAAAATTGCTTTCCAGTATGGTATCACAGATTTGCGTGGGATGCTGAAACGCCTCAAACGCATAAAGAAGGAAGAGAAAAAAAGCACAGGTTGGTGAGATGCATTGCTCCCAAATACAGCGCTCGTATCTTCTTCGCAGCAGCGAGATCCAAGACCATGAGAAATAGTAATTTCCCGTTCCAGTTAGTACCCAGCCTTTACATATGAAATACTGGTTCCCAAAGATTGCAGCTATGCCCAATACTCTGAGCTACCTTGCTCTGAAACTCTGGACACACTGAACACACTCACTTTATCAGTTCCACAAGCTTGCCCCTTATATTTCCCTAGCATAAAACAACATCCCCTACTTGCCTCCCACCCTAGTTAGTGTGTCAGGCAAGAGTGATATATTTAAACAATTTAATTCTCATTAGTATGATACATTTGGAATTCTTGAGTCTCTTCTAGCCCTGTGAAGTATTAATTGCCTAATAATGACTTTTTTTAGAAGTCTGAAACGGAGAAGGCAAATAGCCATTCATCACTACTGAGAAGACCAAGTATAATTTTCCTACATGGGCAGATGTAACTCTACTTAGGATGTGTTGAAATACCTATTCACATCTTATTTAGAATATTCTACTTCACTTATTTTGGTTTGTAACATATGCTTGTCATCTATGTTAGGGAAAAACGGCGCAAGATGAAGAACAGTCAGAAAGGGTAAAAATTCAAACAGGGATGCAGAAATTGGGGAAGGTTTAAGATAATGGTAAACAACATGAAAAGGAATAGAGATTTGTTTCATGACCCAGAATAATAAAAGAAAAAGGTATAAAAATTATAAAGATTTTTTTTAATCATTCTTCATCATAGCATTCCTCAAGAAACTGGATCCAGCTTACCAAGTAGACAAGGGGCAAAAGATTAAATTAATGGTTGAAGTTGCCAATCCAGACGCTGATGTGAAATGGCTGAAGAATGGACAGGAGATCCAAGTGAGCGGCAGGTAAACTAGAAATATGAGAAATCCAAAAAGGAATTAGCTACAGTTTGGACAAAGTGAAAAAACTAGCTTTTTTTGTAAAGAAAGGAAGAAATAGGGAGAAATCTGAGCTGAGAAAGAATCTACGTAGCACTATGGCTCAGGGTCAGTTTGCTCTTGTCATAATTTTTTCTTTTTTCTTCCCTCTGCTCTGTGTATCTACATGTGGGACTGGATGCTTCCATCTACCAACTTAGCAAGTAAGTCCTGAGATTATATTCTGTTATGTGTATAGCCAGGGTTCAGCTGTACTTTCTCCTGATCTGGGATATACTTCGACATAACTTGTTTGTAAAACAAATTTCCAGAGATTTTGTGCTGAAGCCATTTTTAATGGTAATCATGCTAGATCTTAGAACAGCATCCAACACCTTTCACAGGAGTTTGTGAAATCTCACACTTGGGGGAATATTCCCCATAATTTCCTATGGTAGTTTTTCAAACACTGCTGCTGTTCATGGCACCAGGACAGGCCTGTTGGGCTTGCCACTGATGTCAGAAAAAGAGTAAGAATCTGTTTCTCTTCCAAGCAGAAGAAGACAGTGACTGGGTCCAGAAGGGATTTTTTCCTGATAATTCCATTTACATTCTCTTTTCAGATATATTTTTGAGGCTGTTGGGAATAAGAGAATACTGACCATAAACCACTGCTCTCTGGCTGACGATGCAGCCTATGAATGTGTGGTAGGGGATGAGAAGAGCTTCACAGAATTATTTGTAAAAGGTGAGAATGGTAGCAAAAGGATCTACCCTAACATTTAGCACTGAATTACTCTCATCTTCTCTACTCTCAGATTTATCTTACATGAAAGGAAATTCTTAAACATATTAACAGATTCTGAGATCTATTGAAGTAGGTATGTTTCTTTTCATTAAATCAAGGAAAAATTTGCGTAACAGCAAAACCAGGAAAGCAGCACAGTGATAGTATCACTAATTCTCATTCTGTTTAGAATTTACATCTCAACAATGGGGCTAGAAACTTACTTTAAAAATTTGATTTCGCTCAAGATAAACATGTGCCCCAAGCTCTACAAGATCAAATAGTACAGAAAAGTAATGCCTTCTGTTTAGAAATTTAGAATATATATTAAAACTGTTTAATCCTTTTTTTTTAATTCATGAAAAATGTCATTTGATAAAGTAATCTGGCATAGAAAATTTTAAGTTCTAAGCCAGAGATGATCACCATTTATTTGTCTAGGGACTCTTCCTGTGGAGTAGAGGTGGCTACCTCTGATCTCCACCCTTTCAGAATACTGTTTTAATAAAATTCTCTTTATTTCCAGAACCTCCAATCCTGATCACTCACCCACTGGAGGACCAGATGGTGATGGTTGGAGAGAGAGTGGAGTTTGAGTGTGAAGTGTCTGAGGAAGGAGCTACTGTGAAATGGTAAGGGAATAGAAGAAAAAAACCAAACCAAACCAATATGAAAGCACCTTCCCCCACGGAATATACTAGGAGGTGTGGAATAAAAAGGGAGAACACATCCTACATCATTGTTTTCTTGAAAAGATTGTCCCTCCTCCTACATGTCAAACATTGAGGAGGAACTGAGAAGCAAAAATACGACACAAAAACACAGATTAAGTACAGATATTTTAGAGTGTCTCTAGATTTTCTTGCTCAGTGTATACACTTCAGTAATGTCTAAGTACTGCCCAGACTAATCAGATCCATATTGTGATGAGCTTGCTCTACTTTATGAAATCTTCTGGTCTTCTCAACTGCAGTGAGGTGTTTGGGTTTCTGAAGTATTTTTCTTTAGGTAAAAAGTTAATGTCTATTGAGACACAGAGGGAACACACGTGCTGTGGCAATCCTGCAAAGCTGCTCATTATGCTTATGCAGCAAGACGGATTAAGATGACAAATATTTAGACCATGGAACCTGTTTTCTTGGGCATTCCAGCTGAACAAAAGCTGGTAGGTGCATGCTGCTTGGGCAGACATGACAAGCAGGGCTCATTTGCCATGTCTCACGCGCACTATTCTCACTTCATTTCTCTACCAGATGAAATTCCCTAGTGCTTGTTAACAGCTTCAGGCACATGGTTATCAAGCATTCTCACAATGCCCATTACATTCTTGGAAAGTGCCAACTAATGATCCGCTGTCCCAAAGGAAGGAACTGAGAATTTAAATGGAGTCCAAGAGCTAGTACAGCGTGTGCATTACGCTATTAAAGCCACAAGCACAGGGACACGCATTCTATTGTTCAGGAACTGCCTGCAGATGCCTGGTCACAGGAGATGGGGACAACCAGATCTGTCCCTCTCAGAACACAGTGCAGCTGCCACACTTTGATCCTGTGCCTTTGAACAACTCCCATACATCTCGCAGAGCTGTTATCTGTGGGATGGGCATTTGATGTGACAAGGGCAAAGCAGCAGCTGTCTCAGTCTGAAATGCAGCAAGTGGCCAGATAAACTCACCAAATCATTGCAATGAAAATTGAGCAGTTAGACATTCACACTGTATTTTACTGGTTTTTCTATGTGAGTCTCTGTCAATGCCCTTTGGCAACGAAAGGGAACATTTTGGACAGCGGGGAGAAGTGTCCAGGGAAAACTTGAAACACAGTGTGGAGAGTGAGTTCCAGTTTTACGGCTCATTAGGGAAATGCTCAACAGTGTAAGTCAAGTAACAGGCACTAACTCAGAGCACCTGTTATAGTTCTTAAATCTTCAAACCCAGGATATAAAACCACAAGCACATGAACAGAGGCAATTATGTGACTTTTACGAGACAGAAATAAGGGTGAGGCATGGCCATCAGACTAGGGCTTGCAGAATTCATTATGTGGATCTCTTCAGAGCAATCAAAAAAGAATGTTCTCTTGATCACCCAGAAAGCTTTCACATTATTACAACTCTTGTGCTACCACGGAACAGGTTTTTTTCTAAACTTCAGATGGTCTTAGAAATAAGATTATACTTGAAGAAAAAATAGTAATAAAATACATAGTTTTTATCTAATTTTTCCATCTCTGAATGCTTGATCTTATCAGCTCCAAATAAAAACAAACCATGGTAATGTGTATTTATAGCAATAAATCTGTGTGTCCCAATTATCACATAGTCGTACATCAGTGATATCTCAGAAGACATTAACCAATTAATCCTCAGAATCCAAACAGGAAATAGGAAAGCATTTCCAGACAAAGAGGCATTGAACGGTAAAGTTGAGAACAGATATTTGATCTTGCAGATGTTCAGGACTTGGGAAGACTAAACCACACCTGACCTACCTATTACTGCACTAGTTCTGCTTCAAATGTGAGGCTAGACACACATTTGTGTGTGTGGTGTCCTGAAAACCAACATTTCTATGATTCTATATTCTTACACTTTAATATCAACAGATTCTTCTATTTTATAGTTCAAATTGACAAAGGAAGGCCTGTAATTACCTGAAAGAGATTTTCTGCTTTTCACAGCAGCAGTGTATTATTTTAAGCCAAATGATATCTGAGAGTCGAGGTTTACAGCCTCTATTTGTCACTATTCCCCTCTGCAAATTCTCTATTCATCCACAGGATCAGCAGTGTGCTAGTCAGAAAAACAAACTGACTAGAACAAGTTAAAGACAGTATTCCCCTCCTGGGGATTTAAGACACTAATCATTACAAAAAGACTGTTTTCATTATCCAGATTTCAAAAGAACTCTTTCTTACCAATGGGTAAATAGAACATTCAGATATTTTTCATGAGCCATGTATCAAAATAGACCATGAAAAATAAATTTAAACGTTCAGCTCCAAATTTCTAGCTACAGTGTATTGTAAATGCTTGGCATTGCATTTAGTGAAGTTTGGGATTACTGTTCCTTCTCAGCAATTCAACAAAGGTTTCTGCATTGTAGCCCTTGTTCCAGAACTAATTTGCATGAATCACAGCACCAGCCTTAGGAGATCATCTTACACGTTGTCTCAGACTGTTGTACGAAGAGAAATGAAGAGGAAAGCAAAGGAAACATTATCCTGACAATAATACTAAGTGTTGTGTTTCAAGTGGTTGGTAAAGGCATCCTCTGTTTCCTCCCTTACTAGCGCTGTTCTGTGATCTGGAAGGGAGGACAGTTCTTCACTAAACCAACTCTAAGTTCCAGTGAGCTCTGCTCTAACAAACAGTTGTGAGGGAGTAGCCTCTAAGTATTCAGAAATGCAGTTGCATCCGGAACATCTAAGTCACAAGTTGTAGGATCCTTTTCTCTGTTTAAAGTTTTGATTTTGTGATTTACTTTAGCAGACTCTGACAGAGGTAAAATATTTCTTGCGTACATCTACTTAGAAATTAGAGCTGTAGTGTTTTAATGAGTCCCAAGTAGCATTTCAATTTGCCATTCTGTAAGCTCATTTGTTAAGCCGAATAGTCACTGGTCACAAATAAGTCACAAATTAGGAAAATGACAAAAAAGTAGAAAGAATATTTTTTACTCTGTTAAAATAACACATTTTCTATTTGCTTTTCCATGTGACTAACTTTTACATTTACAAACTAGAGCAGTATTCAAGTAACATAATGGAAATATATTCAAGTAATAATGAAAAATTTAATGCTACAGGATTAGTAAACTGAATAAATCACATATATTTTCTTGTAGCCTGTTTATGTTATTTAGGATTAGGAACAGGAAACCCTTAAAACATCTTATTTATTTTTGTACGACCTTGATTAAACAGCATGAGTCCTCTCTGCGCATTTCCCTTCGTGACAACTGGAAATTACAATAATTAAATTTCCTCCTGGGCTGGCTGGTGAAGATTAATTTAGTAAAGTCTTAAGTATGTTGTGGCATCCTTGAATGGAAAGAGTTTCAAAATCCAAAATTCACATTCATTTGAATCCTAAATTTTTCTCCTTTTGCTGATGCCCACAAGTCATGGATTTATAACAATTATATTTCACATCAGGAGAAAGAAGACTTTTAAGTAATATACCTTCAAGTCCCATTTACTTTATGGCCATTTTTAAGACAGTAAATTCCCTGCTGGTGAAGCGTGTTTTCAACCTTTTATCTTCTAGAGCATTTAACATACTTTCATGTTTATCTATGGCATATAATTAGAAAAAAGAATCAAATAATTACTTGTGGTGAACTCTCTTGAACCAGAAGTCAAATACCTAGGGAAAATTAATGGTCAAGATAAAGGCATTCTGGTTCCACTTACATTTGTGCAACAATCCCTTTTTGTTAACTTGAAATGCCACAAAGATTGGATCCACTTTGTGTCTAGTAACACTTACTCTCCTCTTTCAACCGTGACAAAAATGACTCAACACTCCTTGGTGTTTCAGGGAAAAGGATGGAGTTGAACTGACACGAGAAGAAACATTTAAATACCGATTCAAGAAAGATGGGAAAAAGCAATATCTCATCATTAACGAGTCAACCAAGGAGGATAGTGGACACTACACTGTGAAGACCAACGGTGGGGTATCAGTCGCTGAACTGATTGTGCAAGGTAAGCACAGGCAATATCCCAGAACCAGAGAACTGAAAAATGAGAACAGGCTGAAGGTAACCTTCTCCAGATAGCGCAGAGTGGCACCATAATCCTCCTGACAGGGAAAAAGAAGATGCAATAAGGGGCATAGGGTTTGATAATAAAGGCTTCAAGGAGAACTCAGACCCGTGTGTCGGATATAACAGATACTCTGCTAACAACAGGTGCTTAGCTATCAGTCCTGTTAAAGCCCTCTACGCTGTGTATTTCCCTTCATATTTCCTCCTTCCATAGACAGCTTGCTCAGCCCCTGCCTTTTCTACTCAGTAAATCCACACCGTTGACTTACAGAGCTATTCTGATTTTTGATGTGTCTGTCGATCATTCTCACGATACCAGAGAAAAAGCTGGAAGTTTATCAGAGCATTGCAGACCTGACAGTGAAGGCACGTGACCAGGCGGTCTTCAAGTGTGAAGTTTCTGATGAAAACGTGAAAGGAATCTGGCTGAAAAATGGAAAGGAGGTGATCCCAGACGAAAGGATAAAGATCTCCCACATTGGCAGGTCAGTCTTGTTTCAGAAAGCAGGCACAGGCTTGGGTATTGCAGGGCAATCCATAAGGATTGTTGTCTCAGGGGATAAGAATATAATGCAAGACTTTGTCCTGGCTCCAGCTGAAAGGTAAAAAGTTTAAAATCTTTGCATATGGAACCAACATTTAGTGACTGACTTGTTTCAGTATGTGTGCAGTCTTTCTGAGTTGGTGCATTTTGCATGTTTGACTTTAGCAGTATATTGGCAAAAGTAAATCTTAGTTTTCATTAGGATTACATGGTGCTTTGGTATGCAAACAATCTAGAAAATACATTGTTGATAACTTTAAAACTAACAGTAGTGTTTAGATCCTACAGAAAAATTAGTGTTCATATTAACATATACAGTTATGTAATTATGTGATCAAGTTTTCTAGCATTTTATCTACTAATGGAAATGGAGACCAAGAAGATTCAGCATTAAATTCTAGGTGAAGTCTTTCCTGGTGCTCTTTCCTGTATTCTGTTTTGAACTTGAAATAATACAGGGATGGAGAGTCATTGTTTAGTTTGTTTAGTCAGTTACTGTTTCACAATCGGATCAAATGAAATCAGTCAGCAGTGTTACAACTGCCCTTGTAATGGTAATGGACTGGACTAGAGCAAGGAAACTGCTTCCTCTCTTCAAACAATCTACCTTGACAAAAAAAATTCATTCATAAACACTGTGCTGATATGGATTGGCTTTAATACTGAAAGCAGAGCAGTGGTGGTTGTTGACTTGTGTCATGGCAAGGGAAGAAGAAATAATAATTTCAGTTAGCCTCCTATAGCCTGCACCTTGTCTCTCGAGATAGCCCTGTTTCTCCTGGGGAGGTAAGATAAAGGAGTGGGATATATTTGTTCATGTTTCCAGAATCCATAAGCTGACTATTGAGGATGTAACACCAGAGGACGAGGCTGATTATTCCTTCATTCCACAAGGATTTGCTTACAACCTTTCTGCCAAGCTTCAGTTTTTGGGTAAGTTAATCTTAGATAATGTAATCGGAATTCCAAAGGGATAAAATGGTGACATTAATCATGGTTATACCAGGAAAAAAAATGCCAAACACTTTTCTGATACCTCAATGTAGGCACATTGCTTTCCCTGTTATTTTGCACTACCATTATCACATTAGTTTATAGAGACTGTTTTTTAATTTATTGTATAAATCTGCTGATTAATATGCCTTATGAAGTTTCAATCCATTTTAAAATTACTTTGTTGGTAAAGAAACTATGTAAATTCTGTTTTCTGATCTATTTTTCCTTCCTCATCTTCTCTTTTCTTTCCCCCCACAGAGGTCAAGATAGATTTTGTACCAAGAGAAGGTAAGAACAGCAGTCATTATTTATATGTAAGTATGAATTTTCAATAGCAAACTAAGCAGTGTATTTTTTTCTATTTTTAATTTAATGCATGAATAGTCTTTTTTTTTTCCCATTCAGATTATTCAAACGATATTTAAAACTTATTTTCTCTACCTTTATTATAGAACCCCCTAAAATCCACCTTGACTGTCTGGGCCAATCCCCTGACACTATTGTCGTGGTGGCTGGGAACAAACTGAGACTGGATGTTCCTGTATCAGGAGATCCAACACCCACTGTCATCTGGCAGAAAGTAAACAAGGTAATGTGCAACCCGACGCTCTGTCTGAGGCAAGTTACAACAGCAAACTTATTTTTCCTTCTCAACTATTACTTTGGCTTACAGTTATTTACAAATATTTCCATCTTCCTTTCAATTTTATGTTTTTAAACCTCAAGAAAAAAAATTTCAATACCTGCACTGCAGCTGTTTAGGACAGAGCTGGTTTTGTGATTCATCCTGAACTGTTCCTGTTTATGAACTGTTCCCTGTTTTTTTAGTCCAAAAGAACTGGCTGACTATATATGAGTAGACATATGTACATGCAGATAGAAGGATGCCATATACATTTATTCTCTTCCTACCTCAAGGAAAAATAAATAAATTATGAGTCATCCCCATCACCTTCACCTGCTAGAATGAACATTTTCTGGAGGTGGCACCTTCTTTTTTTAATCTTTATCAAGGATTCTACGATTTGTGAAGAAAATGTCATCTTACCAGACTAGTGGCATGAAACTGAATTTTTTATAACAAAAATAGAAGACCCTTGCTATTTACCTTACCAAAGCAATTACAAAACATCAGAAAAATAATTTAGAAGCTAGACTTGAAATGTTAAGTGAGCTTCCTTTCTGGGTATCTCAAAATATCCCCACCCCTCACCATCTGTGGGCTCTTGAGCTATAACTAGCATAAAACAGAAATATTTTGCATAACACTCTACAGCATCATTACACTTCCATATGTGTAGATATAGCAAAAATAATATTGCCATAGAGCAAAAATAATATTGCCAATGATGTTAATTCTCCCAGTCTCCTGTTACTTCATTATTATGGTGCATTCTTGTGCAGGTTAGTGTATCTAATAGCAGTGCAGAATTAGTATGGAAACAAATTAAAAAGAAGCCAATAAATTGACTCTCCTCTGTTGGAGTTTCTCTGATAAAATGATGATTGGGTATCAGACAACTGCTGTACAGTGATGCTTCTGAGGTGTGAGGTCTCAACATGTGAGGAAAAGCAGCCAGTCTTGATTGAAGGTTGTGTAAAATATACTTACTACTGAAATTCTAAACAAAGATTAGCACAGCCTCAAAAGATGTTGTTCGATGAGTGTTACAGACCTGACTGTATTTCTGAGTGTTAAAACATTGACATCAATTTACTATCCCATTGTTACAGAGAGAAGTAATCCTTATTTTTGTACTTACACATATAGAGTAACTAGTACCAGAGGACACAGACAGGTTCACAATCAGTTATAACAATACTGCAGGAATGTCATGCTTCTTCCTTTGCTAAGCTGCAAATCTGAGTTTGCTGACTTATCCTTCCCTTAATTCACCGTGTTCTGGTATTTTTTTTTCCATTTCTGCTTTTTACTTTGGTTTTGGTAGATTTCCTTCCCAGGTCTGCTTGCTGCTTTGCTTTTCTCACACCTCCATGTTCAACCCCCCTAACAAACTCTTCTCAGTCTTGCAGAAACAGCTTTACTGCTCTGCTCAGCCTTAGCTGACTTTCTGTGGTTTCTTTGCTTATCTAGAGAAACGACTTAATTCGAAACAATGATGATTCCCTGACTCCCTCAGAAAACAGCAGTGATTCAAACACTGATAATAAGGTAAGTTCCTTATTATTTATGCAATCACACAAGTGTTCTTAGTGTTTTCCAGAGAAAAAGTCATACTCACAAGGAAATAAAAGTTAAGTCAGTAGATATTAGAAATGGTGAATCGACCAGCACATCAGGCCCACTATCCTGCCTCACAGTGGTAATTCTCAGACACCTGCTGGGCACAAGAGATCTGGTGAGCAATTTTAGAGAAAGAAGCTGATTGAGAGTATCTTTCTAATCACCATCACATGGTGACTGGGTTACAAGGAATCAAAGCAGTTATTTGAAAACTTTTTTAGATTTATTTGGTGGGGGTTTTTTTTCCCCTCAGTAACCTGTAAGATTCAACAATAACTATGACAAAATCTTACAGGACACAAGGAAAGATGCCAATGTGTGAAGAGAGTGGATGGACTAAAAAGCAATGAAACAGGACTCACCTTGCAGCAACTTTCATTTTTCACAGAATTTACTTCTCTCTTGATAGAGTAAAAAATATTTCACATTTATTATACAGCAGTAAACCATTCTCAGGGTTAGGATCCTGCTGCACTAATCACTATTTGGACATGTGTTCTTTCTAATGATTTCTATTCTAAATCTAAAGATACATAGGCACAAAAGGAAGAAAGGAGTGTATTACATACATACAACTAAATTGTGGTAATTTTGTTTAGATTTTAGCAAAAAGTAGACAGTTTCCCCATATGACATTATTTAGTGGCAGAAATCACGCTGATTAACAGCCGTTAAAAGTTACAAGAGTCTTATTTTAATTTCTACAGTAACCAATTGTTATCCGTGAAACTCTTCACAGTGATGCTAGCAGCTGTCCCAAGTAGGAATTTCTGGAAGTACTTAGTAACTTCTTTGAAAGAGAACTGGGTTGGGTGAATCTCAACAACCTGCAGACTTTCAGAACCAATTTCCACTAAATGTTACTTATGTGATCCAACCAGTCTATATTTTCTCTCCTCTACATACAAATAGAATTTGAAAAATTTTACAGCTTTTCAATAATTGTTATTGAATATTCAATGATGTGTAGTTTTTCACCAGCTTACACACAGACTCATCAGGCTGTCCCTGGCACAACTTGCAATGATTTTTATCCATAAAGTTCACTCCCACAGCTCCTGTTCGAATCTGAAGGCAGAGTCCGTGTGGAGATGCATGAAGACCATTGTGTCTTCATCATTGAAGGGGCAGAAAAAGAGGATGAGGGAGTTTACAGAGTTATACTTAAGAATCCAGTTGGAGAAGATAAGGCTGATATCACAGTCAAAGTTATTGGTAAGTGAAGGAAAGAAAGAACCAGAGCACGAAAGAATCTTGAGTCTGCTGAAACTCACCCTTGTCTAAAAATCTCTCCGACAAAAATTCTGACTTGAGGATTAGAAAAATGGGAAAGGATCATAAAGAGAGGAACATTATGCATCATAAATCATAAAGTATTTTTTCAGATGTAAAAAGTTAAGAGAACAACTCTCAGTAGTAATCCATGTATTTCCTGTTTCAGGGGATTGTATAATTTTATGGATGACATTCCATTCTGAATGACACACTTCATGCTTGTCAGAGATAAGAAAAGTTTCTAGTCATTTTGTCGTAGGTTATGTTTTTAAGGAGAGATTACTTCCTTCTATAAGTAGTAAATGGTTAATGGAGTAAAGAAACATAATGTATCTGATGGAAGATGAACAGATTGACAGACTCTTCAATGAGTCACAAAAGACCTGGGAGGGATATGATTTTGAGTCAGTAAGTTTTATAAATTTTTCATAACATTTAATTTGCTGATACCCTGGCACGCATAACAAAAGGACAAGTTATAAGCAAATCAGAAATAATAAAAGAAAATTACTTTCACCTACAGTATTAAAATTGAGAATTGCTTGGCAAATACTAAGTTTTCTTCCATCTTTAATAAATATTAAAACAGAATATTTACTATTAATATCTCCAAAGTAACATAATATGTGAGACATGCAGTCATATTTTATAAAATTTATTCTAGAGAAAAAACAGGAAACCTTGGAGCAAGCCTCATCCTGCAGAACAGAATTAACTTACATTTTTTGCAAAAATTATATTATGTCTGGGAAGGAAAGGGAGCTGAATAATCAATGATATTTAAAGGAAACCAACCTAACGAAGCATCAAAGAGCAGGATTCCCTTTAGACAAAGTTAATACAATCTAGTTGAACCTATTGTTATCTGACAAAGCTGTATCACAGAATCACATAATAAATTTGGTTGGAAAAGATTTCTGGTCTCATCAAGTCCAACCCCACCACGTCAACTACATCAGGCACTGACTCCCACATCTAATCTTTACATAAACACCTCCAGGATGGCAACACCCTGAGTAGCCCATTCCAAAATCTAATCACCCTTTCTGTGAAGAAATTCTTCCTAATGTCTACCTAAACCTCCCCTAGTGCTGCTTAAGCCTGTGTCCTCTCATCCTGTTGCTGGTTGTCTGAGAGAATACTTGGCTACCACCCTCCTTTCAGGTAGTTGTAGAGAGTGATAAGGTCTCCCCTGAGCCTGCTTTTCTCCAGGCTAAACACCCCCAGCTCTTCTTATGACTTGTGCTCCAGAGCCTTCCCCAGCATCATTGCCCTTCTCTGGATGTGCTCCAGCACCTCAGTGTCCTTTCTTGTAGTGAAGGGCCCAAAACTGGACACAGCACTTGAGGTGTGACCTCAGCAGTGCCGAGTGCAGGGAGACAATCACTGCCCTGCTCCTGCTGGCCACACTGCTGCTGAT
>VXBU01011521.1:17845-118817 GCA_013400315.1 Bombycilla garrulus
GATGCAGGCCAGGATGCCACTGGCCTTCTTGACCCCCTGGACACTACTGGCTCATGTTCAGCTGCTGTCAACCAGCACCCCCCAGTTCTTTTCTACTGGACTACTTTCCAGCCACTCTTCCTCCAGCCTGTAGTGCTGGAGGAGTTATTGTGGCCAAAGTGCAGCACCCAGCATTTGATCTTGTTGAACCTCATGCAGTTGGCCTTGGCCCATGATCCAGCCTGTCCAGATCCCTCTGCAGAGCCTCCCTGCCCTCCAGTAAATCAACACTCTGACCCAACTTGGTGTCACCCATGAATTTGCTAATGATAGATTCAATACTCTCATCCAGATCATCAGTAAAGATATTAAACAGGACTGGGCCCAACACTAATTCCTGCAGGACACCACTACATCAATACCACACAGAAAAAAAAAAAAAGTGTTAAAAATATTTTAATTACTAGAATAAAGAAATTGAGGCAATAACAACTCTCACTTATTCTCAAACTTTCTTCAGATGTTCCTGACCCTCCGGAAGCTCCCACAATCAGCAACATTGGAGAAGATTACTGTACTGTGCACTGGCAACCCCCTAAATATGATGGTGGGCAACCAGTACTTGGTAAGAGTCCAACAACAGGAAGTCCTCTGCAGCTTCGCGTGTATGTTTTTGCTGCTCCTTTGAAATGGCACGGACGGATTCTCTGTTCAGACACCTGGCCCTCAGATAGGAGCTGAACCCTCAAACCAGCCCAGGTTCCAGCTCTCCAATTCTGAGGAGAGAGTGCCCCCTGCCTGTGCGATTTGCGTCAGAGAAGTTCTTCAGCAAACAAGTTACCAAAGCACGAAAAGGTTATATGAAAAATAGCTAAAGCTAACTATTTTCATTCAAGACTGAAATTTCAAGTCAGTATACAGGCCTTTGTGCTTACCTAGGAATATCAAAACAGATCTGCGGCCACCTCAGTCTTCAGCTCCTGACATCCGCAGTATCAGGCACACATGCAATATATGTTTTATAGTGGAAAACTACTTCATAATTCTACTTCATATGAAACAATGGGTCCTAAAACTGTTTCAATCGTTTAAGTGACCTTAAAAACTGTACTAAAAAATAGAGTGCAAAGTTATCATGTGATGAAGGAAATGAGCAGGCACAGTCAAGTTTATCACTGACACCATTTTAAGTTCTGCACAGAGCATGGTGAGTTTAAGATAGAAATCTCTGTGATCCTCAAAAGAAAAAGAAAATAATTCAGTGTCTTGACCAATTTTAAGGGAAAAATTCCTCTGGAGTCCATATCTAGCAATTTGCTTAATAAAGATCTCTGGAACTAGAGTTCCTTAGAAAAAAAATACATTGAAATCTAAATGGACTCCCATGGGGATGCCAGAGCTAGAATTGTCTAAAATTCTTTTCATCCCTGAATAGTATCTGGAAGAGAGGAGTTTGTATTTGCTTTAGCATGTTTGGACTTCATTCATTTCCACAAAATCTGTCTCATTTAAATCAAAGAATTTACCTGTTCAGGAAAAAAACAAGGTACTGCTGGGCCAGTGCTTTGTGGTTTCATCTATTCTGAAAGGAAACAAACAAGAAGCCAGCAGTTTAAAACATTATGTGCAAAGATATTTACCAGTAGTTTTGTCACTATCAGAGGCAACCCACACCTCACCGATTATACAAAGCCCTTGATTTTGTTCTGGAGGGTTTCCAGGGCACATATTTTGAAAAGTTCTTTGCTTTTCTGTTTTCACTGTCAAAGGAAGGATTTTGTTAATGTTCCAGTAATGACCGTTCGCACTACCTGAGGAGGTTTCTTCAGTTAGCACAGGGCTGCACTACTGGTTGAGCTCCAATAAAACACCTGCAGCAAGGTGAGAGGAAAAACCGAGATGCAGTACTACCCATTCAAACAGAGCTGTAAAAGCAAGTTTAAAAGGCAGCAGGGAAAAGGCATATTCATTCCTATCTGTCTTCATATTGTTACAGATGGCATTGTAGGCAGTCAGATACAGTCTTTATTAGCTATTCCAAACAGATATAAAAAAGAAATTCACACCCCATCTTCACTTCACCTTTCCTGGGGTTTTGTGTGCTTTTTGTATTACTAAAACAGTATCTATAACTCTCACACATTTGGTGAAATAGTCTGCTTTACCAAATGTCACCAACACAACCACTATTGCCATTTTACCTCCTTTCTGCCTGTCTTTTTTTTTTTAATTGCAGATGTCTTCATTTTGACACTTACGTGTTTAACAGTGCTTATCTATAATGGCAAAAAGCCCCAGAAACCGAGTTGATGAAGCTTCTCTCAGCCTCACAGACCCTGCTGAAGAGAGGAAAAAAACAGGAACATACCACAGGAACCATAGCTTCTTTGCTTACAGCATTTAACTCCTAAAGCTACTGAAAACAAGCATGAGTACACCTTTATGCATTTAAAGTGATAAAACAACCTGTCAGCGTAAAGATACTTCCACCGTTCTTTTCCCAGAACATTCTGTAGACTCCCGTGCTCTTCTTGCATTTCAGCATTGACAGGAAGGGCTGCATGGTGTCTGTGCCTACAGCCTGACAGCAAATCAAATGTGCCTGTCATTCTCCTCATCCCTGGAGACACCTTCAATGTGAATCATACTTCCCAGGTATACCAAAGGGACTTGTGAAAGTGTGATAGTCGTGACCTTGGCGAGCAGCAGGGACTGAATTGCTCCCCTTCATGGCTCAATTGTGAGTCCTTGCTGTGGACTTACACTGTTGCAGCTGGCCTGTGTTAGAAACATCTGTACAGACCTCTGCAGTCTGGGGGTAGGCACACACACAATACACTCGAATACATGGCGTATGTACATGACTATTCAGTGTATTCTCTGATTATTCATTCTGGAGTTAAAAGATTAATAGCTTTCACAGCAAAGTTTGTCTAAAACAAGCCTACATGGATCACATCCAATCACACTATCTGCAACACAGAGAAGCAGCAGAAATTTAATATAGCTAAATGGAAAGAAACAGTTCAGTAGTCCTTTGTAGCAGGTCAACTGGAAAATATCTGACATGTATGTTCCCAATGTGATATACAACCATCCTCCATATTAAGCATCAGGAATCACAGATTCCATTCCCAGTTTTGAGAAATGAGAAGTTTATCTTTTATACTGATAATCCAGCCTCACTTAGTCATTCTGGAAAACAGCATGGTAGTGTTGGAAATACTATGGATGTTCTGGATGCAGAAGTGCTAAGACATGGATTCCAGGCACACAGATGACACCTTAAGCTGTACTACAGATTTGCTCCGTAGTGCACTTGGCGCTCTTCAGTCTCTGTTATCATACAGCCTCACTTTCCTTCCCAAGGAAATCAGAGCAAGAAAAATGGCGAGTGGCCACCTATCTCACTCACTGTAGGGCTGATGCAAGCTGAGATCTGCATTTTCAGGGAAGCATTCTGCATTTCCACCACTTTGCAAAGAACACAGAGATCTAGAAACAGTCCTTTGATAAAACATTAATTAAGAAAAAAAAAGAATCGTCAAACTGTTCATCCAATTAATTCTTTGTGAAGGATTTAGGCTGTTAGTCAAGATTAGCAAAGTGAAGCAGAATAGAAGAAATTAATTAACTCTATACCACATCTTTGACATTTCAAGGAAATTTTTCCTTCTCTTAAAAGGATTTTCTTTTTCCCTGCATGTGAGATAACAATTTCCAGTTCTTTTACATCATAACTCCTGTCCTTTCCAGGCTATATTTTAGAGAGAAAGAAGAAAAAGAGCTATCGATGGATGAGACTGAACTTTGACCTTCTCAAAGAGCTAACCTATGAAGCCAAGCGGATGATTGAAGGAGTAGTTTATGAGATGAGGATCTACGCTGTGAATTCTATTGGCATGTCCCGGCCAAGCCCTGCCTCACAACCCTTCATGCCAATTGGTGAGTTTTGAAACCCCATGGTATTTCTAGGATAAAACCAAGACAGAACAATTTCGACCTCTTCTCTTACAGCTAAAAAACAATGTGTCAGGAAAGAGGCTATCAACCATCTCTGTATTCTATATTTAATCAACCTTCTCCTTTGTAATGTTCCTCTTCTCTATCTCTCATTCCTCTTCCTGAAGAGCACAGAGGTTCCAGTTTCATGAAATTGCTGATGAATTTTTAGTTGTTATAATTAGAAGTGTGAGAGTCAAGCTGGATCTGGAAAGGAGGAGAACTAATTGACAGAGATTTCCCTGTCCCTCTCAGCTTCTCCCATTCCCTTATGGGTGCAAATATCACAGTATCCCGTCCAGTGCTCCCTTAATCCCAGCCCTCTCCACAGCTAAAAGGATAGATGATTAGGAAAATATTTGAGGAATGATTTTCTATAAATAATCCCTCCCAACACAGCAGCGCAGTGTCTCCTGCAGTCCCCGAGCAAGGAGCAAACTAAAGGAGTCCTCAGGAAGCCTGCCTGCTAAGACTTTTAGGAAAAAGACCCACAAAAATACAAATAGCTGAAGACTAAAATGACTAGAGTTTCTGAATCTACAAACAACAGCGAAGGGGGACAGCCTGCTGACGGAGATAATGTAAAAGCAGATGATGCAGTGAAGGAGTCAGAAGGGAAGGCTGAACTGCAAGAAGGGTCTCTTAATTCTGGATTTCAAACACACAGCGACTGGTCTGCAACAAAAGAGGTCAAACAAGAACCATCAAGTGGAGCTACTGAAAAAAAAGGTCCAAAGTTTTCATGGGATAGGCAGAGTTTTACTTGATTAAGGATAAAGTTCACACTTACTTCTTCAGAGAAGAGGTTTGGGGTTTTGATCGTGTACTGTGTGGTTGTGTATGCTCCCAGTTGCATTTGCCTCCTGTGTGCTATCCTTGCTACCCTGTGAACATAAATTTTGACTGTTACAAAATTGAAATTAGGTTATTTTTATTTTTATTTTTTTTACAATAACTTTGGGAACTAAGACTGATTTCAATTAGTTCCACAATTTATGAACCTGTATTTAACTTACCTTGTAAAATCTAATATTATGTATATTCAGAAGATATTCAGTTTATAAAACACACATACACAGATTATGCCAAACATACCTTTTGTTAACACGACTGCTTTTATGGTATGTATGCTAAATTTTATGGTCCTGCACCTTAAATGTTATTTTGAAAAAGTTAATTTCTGTTTGCATTTTGGTATCAATTACTTCACAATAACATTTATGTGCATTTTGGATCCTCTAGTAAGGGCTTTTTTTGATTATTTTTAAATTAGTAGATAATGGTCATGCTGCAGAAGACTGAATTTAGCTAGTGGTCTTTCTGAACTGTGGGTTTATAAAGAACCATGGCACACCTGTTCTGACAAGATACGAAAAAGCTGTAGCTAGATTAAAGCTTTTCATCTTCAAAATATTTTTCTCAAGTATGTCTCTGTTACAAACGCACAAAACAGAAGTAGTGTTTCTGCAAACATGTAGTCATAACTTTTGGTCATTTTCTTCACAGTGTGAGTGAAGTGAAATTTAGCCACTGTCAGTTTGGTCCTCTGACCATGCGAATTTTGTCCAGTTACAAATCAGGGTGTAAGTACAGAATACCAAAGGTACATATTTTCATTTCTAAACTTCTCTGCAGGCTTATGATAACAATTTGACTCCCTTCTACAAGTCTTCTTTTTTCAGTAGCTTTTCTCATAAGGGAGAATCTGTGAATAGGAATTACTCTCTTAACCTCTTGTTCTGCTTCCTATTATAGAAATCTTATGCTGTACTTTTATTAAATTATGTAATAGGTGTTACACTTTACAACTGAGCTTCAGGTACATTTATTTCATTAATATAGAAAATATATTAATAAAATAATAATGTAGACAGTGGGACATAAATCAGTGGTTAATCACTCCTTGCATAGCCTTTGAATTTTCATAGTTGTATTGCTATTTCTCAGAATCTACTTGTTTGTATTTCCTTACAGCTCCTCCAAGTGAACCAACCCACTTTACAGTGGAAGATGTTTCTGACAGCACCGTTTCCTTGAAGTGGAGGCCCCCTGAGCGGATTGGAGCCGGGGGATTAGATGGTTACATGGTGGAATACTGCAAAGATGGATGTAAGTAAGCCTGAGCACTAGGCAGCAGCAACAGGGCATTTAGAAAATGCTACAATTGCAATAATTTCACCTCCATATGCTACCAACAAGCTAACCATGTCCAGCATGATCAAATTGTAACTCTAATCTATGTTTACCATCATCATACTCACTAAATATGACTGTAAAACCATGGAAGTCACATCCACAATGTCATCTTCACAATCATCATAAGATTTAATAAACAAAACAATACAAAATTAAAATAGCTCTTTTATAGTCACTACTATACTTCTGTAACATTCATGAATTGCATATTCCTTAAAACAAATGACATGATTGTGACAACATCAGTCAAACTTTAAAGTAAAAGTTATAAAAAACCTTACCTCATTTAATAATTGTACTGGTTAATATGTACTATATGTACAAAATTCAATGTTCTATGATGCTACAATGTAATACTTATGTAATAAAAGTCAAGAAACATATTTATATCACTTGAATATTGACAGTTTTCCTGACACTAGGTTCAATTGCCAAATAATCTAAACTAGGGGGTTTGCAGGGCATAATTTATGCAGAAATAATTTATAGTCTTTAATGAGACATCACTACAGAATTACCAGAATCTCTACGTCATTGTCATAGCAGAATGATTTTATCAGTCATATTTCTGTGCTTTATAATAAGGAAGCTCTAAGAATTCTGTTCTACTGCGTCAATTGATAATTAAACAATAAATTCCAACAGTTTTGTGGTCCATTACTGTTTTCAGCATATGTGGCTCTCACTGATCTATTTGGACAGCCACAGAATGTATATTTACTCCAAGAAAAAAATTAAATTAAAACTTGACTTTCTTACTAAAGCTACTTCCAAAATTCTCCCCCTTCCCATGCAGTAAAAATAAATGACAAGAAGTCCCACAGCTTTAAGCTCTGTAAAACAAAATGCCAAAGGAACTACCCAAAGATGATTCCCTTATCCTTAGCTATTTTGAGTAATAAAGTGCAGAAACTGCTTAACATCTTCTACAACTTGAACTCGTTTTACCCTAATAGAAATTTACTTTCAATTGCAAACAAGGCATCAGTTTGGAAAAATAATGTATTATTGCAATATGCAAATACTGTGCTGTAGCTACAGAATGGATTCCTGCTCTTCCTGGCCTAACTGAGCGCACATCTGCACTGATTAAAGATCTGGTCATGGGGGACAAACTTTATTTCCGTATCAAGGCTGTAAACCTGGCTGGCGAGAGTGGAGCAGCAACAATAAAAGAGCCTGTTACTGTTCAAGAGATCCTGCGTGAGTATCTATACTGAATAAATCTTATTCATTTATTTCCTCTGGCCAAAACTCTGCCTTTATGTGAGAATAACACACAAACTGCTCTTCCACCTTGATTAGGTGCCCAGTGTCTTCTGACTGAGAACATCTCTACACCACCCAGGTCTTATATTTGTAAAGCATAGCTCTTAAAACAAAATTCTACTTCTGACTTTCAAAATAGGGATGTTTCACCTCTTGCAATGGCACTCTCAGCATTTAAGAAACATTTATTTAATATCTACCTCTCTGCTTAAAAAGCTGCTATATTACTTCAAAAAGGCTGTGTTGGCTATGGCAAGAGATCTGTTTACTTCATTGTCGCAGATTATTAATTACCACCCTGTGTATCACCCAACAGCAGAAGATTAAAATTAATTTGACTGAAGTCCAAAAGACATCAAGAGCTGCTAATAGTGGATTCCTCAACCTTGGCTCACACAAAGTGTCTGCCAGAGTCTCACTGGCAGTAAGATGAGCCAATGTAAATAAAACAAAGTTTTAATGGCTCTCAATACCAAATGGTCAGGAAGACAGATACTCCAACTGTAGGTTAAGAAAGTCCTTCTGTAAATGACAGGGAAAAGAATAAGGATAAAAAGGGAGCCTAGAAAGCTTTCCAGTGAGGTAAAGCAGACACTAGATGAAATAAACATGCAGTAAGGTCCTTTTTTGTTAGTGAAAAGTAAGATGCTCCAAAGAGATTCACTACATTCATCTCAAAGAAAGAACTGTAACTGAATGACTGTAGCAAGGTAAAGGAATCCATCAGTTGCTGTGCTTTCTGAGTATGTCCATAAATACCTCCAAGAGGCAACTTACAAGGTGCTGCAGTATCAATACAGCAGTAGATAATCATAATCTATAATAGCTCTTTTGCTCCAATACATCCCTTGTCCATCCTTTCTACTGAACTGAAAAATTTCTCCCAAGAAACAAAGTCCACATAGAAGAGTCACATCCAACAGAAATCACCCAAATTTGGCATTTCAGATGTGACATTTTCACAAATGCTGCTGTCACTGAAAACATGCTCAGATGTAAACAAATAACTGAGTCTTAATATTAACCTTTTATCCAGTAGACAAATACATTTGAAACTACTGAGAGACTGAGCTACTCCCTAAAAGTATAAACAGTGTTTCCACAATTTTCTTATGCTTACAATTATCCATTGCCTTATTTCTGCTAAAAGTAATGTTGCATATTATCAGAAGTTTTGTATTTAGTGTACTAATGCTTAACTGCAGAGCGTCCCAAATTCTGGCTGCCACGCCACCTCAGACAGACTCTGGTGAAGAAAGTGGGTGAGACAATCAATATTGTGATCCCTTTTCAGGTATGTATCAGCTTCTATTTTGTCCTGGCTATTTATGAATTCTTACCCAAAGCAGTTTCCCTAATGCAAGTTCCCATTGCTTCACTGCTTAAGCAGATTTACTTAAGTATGGCTGATGGTTCATTAAACCCCCTCAAACATTTGAGAAGGGGAGGGAATCACTTTTTTTTTCAGTCATATTTTTTTTACAGTCAGAGTTTCTTCCTCAATCCCACCTTTTGGGGAAGAAGAAAAAAAGTGGTGGAACTAAGTGTAAGCCCATTCTTGCTTACTGAGCACGGGAGGCACCTTAGAGGGAAGTAGACAAAAGTGTAAGAATCCAGCTAATTACTCTTCTGGAACCAAGGCATATGATTTCACTGGGCAACTTCCTTGGCAAAAGTGTGTGTGTTAACAATTTCCGAAAGGCTGACTGCAAAAATCAGAGTTTGCACATAAACAGAAGACCCCAGCTGGCCCTGGGATGCAGAACCTGAGCTTGTGTGCAAAGACACACTTGGGCATTACTGTGCATGAGCTGAAGGTGTAAAAAACAGAGCATGATGAGGATTACCAAGGGTGCATGCGTGTAACTGCACTTCACTAAGGCATGCACAAAATTGCTAAAATATACACAAAGACTGACCTGACCAGTTACCTCATCTTGGCATTTTCTAGAGCTGTACAGACAACTATCTGACCATTTCTAAAACACTACAAGCCTTTTTTCAGATGCAAGACTATAGTATCAACAGAATGCAAGAATTACTGTGTGCAAGGAAATGGTTTTCTAAGGGAGAAATAGCAAAGGAAGCTGTAAATTATGGACTCTGGCTCTGACAAAGATATCCTCAGTAATAACAGATATATCACCTAATCAAATCCTCAGTTCAAATTTCAAGACACTGAAAGTTCTCTACAGTCCAGGATTGACATTTATAGAAATGTAATCCTGTTATCAGTGAAGAGCTTTGAAATTTTCACATAAAAGATGCTGGAGATATGCAAAACATTTTTTCCACAAGGGAGACATACATGAACACATCACCTGTATTCTTTTGTTTGAGCAGCACCAGCAAGAAAATAAAAATTATTAGAGCAAAATCTGTGTAAGCTTAAAGGTACATGTCTTCTTGCCCTATGGTTACTGGGTCACACGAAAAGCTGCTTTTTTTCACAGAGGTATATCTGATTAGTACAAAATTGCATGCCCATGAATGGATAACTTTCTTGGATGCTTGAACTGTTTCAGCATAATCATATTTCACATTTCTTATCTCCAAAATTATTAAAATTACTTTTTAACTGATGATTTGCCACGCACAATGCAAGATTTGTACATCTATTTCTGAGTCCCATAATTATTAAAAAGAAAAAACTAACTAAAAGCTGCAGATATTTTTCCTGTTTTGCTGTCCAAGTTGAAGAAAAAATGCACAAATTTGACAAGCTGTCCCATAAGCAGGAGAATAAAGTTTAGCACTTTAGAGATTTCTGCCCTTGTGCTGCTTTTTACTGGGCAGAGTTCATTTTCTTCATGGAAGTTACCATGGGGTCATGTTTTGAAGTAGTGCTGAAAAGAGTATTGATAATTTCAGGGTATTTTATCTATTGCTGAGAGCAGTGCATGCACAGAGTCAAGGCCTTTTCTGCTCCCCACGAGACTCTGCCAGGAAGGGAGGTGCTAAACCAGGACCCCCCCATATCACCACCTTCCAGCACATCCAGCCTCCTCCTCTGCTGAGAGCAGCCTTGCTGCAATATTCCCAGAGATTTGCCAGGTCTTTGCCCTCCTCCCCTAACGGACGTGTCCTCAGTTCCCTGGCCAGAGTAAATGCATGTAGCAACTAATCCAGAGCTTCATTTAATCCTGACTACTGATGACCTTTCAAAAAAAGCAAAAAATAACTTTTCCCTTTACATTTTGAAAAAATTTAAGTCACTGGCCATTTCTATTGCAGAAGAAGACTAAGTAGATACAGTATCTAATGAAAATGGAAATCAGTGTTTTCTACTATTTACAGTCTCTGTGCAACCTTTCCAGTGACCTCTGTGGTCACTACAGTGAAATTCTGTGATATACACTGTCAGGGTATCCTGGGTTTAATGCTACTGGCAGAGCTATTTAAATCTTTAGATCAAAATGTCCCGAAAAGAAAGACATTAGTAACACAGACATAGTAACATTGCTACTAACCTCTTTCTCGTTGAGTGCATTAAGCAGGTGGAACATTCTGGTGAAAAGAAGAGAATCAACACATTCTTGCTTTAAAATTAACTACGTGCCGTGTGATTGGAGGCCTATTATGTGCTATTAGTGCATGAAATTCACAGTAGGACTGAGCAGTCTTTTTGTCCATCATATATGTGTGAATATAAGTACCTAAGGGCATTTAAATTCATTCTCCCCTGGCTGTGAACCCCCTGAAGTTTCTCTGGTGCTATTTAGCCACTCTGTCACTCACTGTTCTCTCTCAGATTATCTATTACACATTGCAGAAATCCAATCCTCTGACATGTGTATTAGGAACATGCTTTCTATCTGTTTATGCTTTTCACAGTCTATAAATATAAGAGTATATGAAAACCAACACTTTGAACACTTCAATCTTTCACTGGCACTCACAGCACCTCAAAAAAGGAGGAGCTGTGAGTGAACATATCTGCTAAACCACGCTAGAACACCAGCAGCAACAAGCCTGTAATCAGTCTGAAAATCTGCCAGGCATTTGTCTTGACAAGGTAGACATTTAAATAAATGCCCACAGAACTACACTATTTAGGCAGATTACTTTTATTTTGAAAGCATTCCCTAGCCAAATTTTTCAAGGAGGATCTTCATATCACTTTAAAATACACACATACGTGGGAAGAAAAATAGAGTTAGTTCTTGGCATGTTCACCAATAATAAGACTCAGATATGGAAAATAAAACACAAAACAACCCAAACCTTTTTACTTGTTACAGAATTTCTACTATACATTCCAGCTGAAGAGAGGAAGCCATTTCTTGCTCTAATAGGTTTTTGTGAGGGTTCTATGAAATGAGACCAGGGTACAGGTACACTAGAACAGGACAAAACTATCTTGGATCTGTTATTTCAGAGCTGCAGGCCTGAGGTGCTCTTAACTATGCTCCTTGGCAAAAAGCTGTAAGAAAATAATTTACCAGAAAGAGAAAATGGAAGATTCAAAACTGTTGTTCATTCAAGGTGCAAATCAGCCCTGATGTAAAATAAACAACAATACATCTGATGAGCTAGAGAAAAGAGCATCAATGAACAAATAGCAATTTCTAGGTGTTTTAGACATCCTTTAAGAATAATTTTGGGCAGATCTTGGCATGACTCTTATAAAAGGTGAAGTTTTTTTCCTAATACCACTGAAAAAAAAAAATTATGGTACACAGACCTACTGAGAAAATACCAGACAAACCTGAAATAGAGGCGTAGCAATGCACAAAGATTCATTATTATTCTGTCTACCTTTAGGCGCCAAAAGCAAGAGCCTGAGTACCTTAATCTCCCTGTGTAGGCTAAGGGAAGAGATCTAGTCTTTCAGAGTACGTTCCAGTGGATTGAGGAACCTTCCAGAGCTGCTGTCTCTGCTGTTCACTGGAGGCAGAACGGCCCAATCCCAGAGCCTTAGGCTCCAGTTCCAGGGCAGCCTGAGCAGACCTCACTGCTGCCTTGCAAGGTCCTGCTTTCCCTCCCCAGCCATTCAAACTACTCCAGGCCTGTGTTGCACTGCTTCACCTTGGTAATCTGGTAGGAATTTAAACCCTCCCCCTACCCCGAGTTATTTTCTGTTGGATTAACTATTAATACACTTAATAAATATGTTATAGCCATTTTCTGCTTTCTTGGGATTCCTTGTTTGGAGTTGTACTGTGGAAGTAGCACTCCAATAACTTTTAAAGAACTGAATAGTTCTTACCATTTTTCCTAGAAATGGCTGGATGAGAGTGATGCACACCACTGCTATCTCACTGATTCCACAGTGCCACCTTCCATGGGTGTAGCAGCTCTGACTGCTTGGATGGGCAGTCACCAAAACTATTTTGTAGTGCAGAAAAAAATTGATAAATTTCACATCCCAAGACTGCAAAATGACAATAATTTTTCAAAAGATCTTAAAAATGCCTGAAAACAGAGCATCAAATGCTTTAAGAAAGGGAGAAGAAGGGGAGCAGAGCTAATAAAGTCCTCAGGGTTCTGCTAATAACAATCAGAACAAGTCAAATCACCTGCTGGCTTCACTGATGCCTGGGAAAGAGAACCAGACCAACAAAACTATAGTATTTCTGGATTTGTTCTCAATATCATTTCAGTCTCTAACTAAATGGCATCCTCAGAGCATGGCGCCACTAAACCACACAGATGGTAGCAAATATTTGTCTGGAAGAAAATAGAAATTGTAAAGTATTTTTAGAGTTTACTATCTCAACTCTGTGTATTATATTAAGCTTTCTAGATTTATAGATCACTAAGAGAAAAATGGAAATACTAAAACCTTAAATTTTTTCTTTCTCTCTTAGGGTAAACCAAGACCCAAAATCACTTGGCTGAAAGATGGTCAAACTCTAGATTCCAAAGATGTGGGAATTCGGAACAGCAGCACGGACACAATCCTTTTCATCAGAAAGGCAGAGCTTCATCACTCAGGAGCATATGAAGTCACTCTTCAGATAGAAAACATGTCTGATAAAGTTGCAATAACCATACAAATCATAGGTAAGACCCTGACAACATCAGATAAGCAGATCATGCAAAACAAAATAGTGGCCAGCCTGAGGCAACCCAAAGATCCAACTACCTCAGAATCCCTTCTCTTTCAATAGCTGGTTGCAGATGGTAGGACAAAACTCAGAGCAGGGCTAGTATGTGACCTTATTTTCCTACGACATTTTTCCACCTTGAAATTATCTGTGCCCTAGAGACCTTCAGAGGGTGAGGGATATTCCTTGTGTTCCATAGTTCTTTCGTGATCTTTTTCTTGCCTAATTTTATCCAGATTTTAAGCCAGGTATAGTTTGAGAATCCAAACATCCCTTTATAAGGAATTTCATTTTAAGTACATATACTTATTTGTTTTGATTTGAGTCTGTCTCCTGATTATCTCATTTGATATCCATACTGTTTTGTATCAGAAAAAAACATGAACAATCATTCAGCTTTTCCATGTTACTGATGATTTTATAGCCTGCAGTCATGCTCACCTCAATTAACTTTCTTAAGTTTTACTCTTCATTTTGACTATTTTCAAACAGATGCCATTCCATATCTTTGATCATCCTTATCAATCTCCTTTCTACCACTTTGAGAGAAATAGAATTTGAGAGTTCTGATGTTCTTAGGCATAGCCATATTGCACTCAAGGAAGGAAATACAAATCTTGGAATGGAGGTACTCCTACGTGTTTGGGTTTTTTTCATTAGATAAGGATAGGGAAGATAAAATCATTGCTGTAATACACCTCTACAGTTCCAAAAATTAGTAAGCACAGTCCTGTGAATTTGGAAAATTCACATTTAATGCTTTACTCTGTTAAGGGTGTCTAGTTAGTCTGAGGCTTATTCCCAATTATACAATTTCCAGTCTCTTTTCTAATGTCATTTTAAAGGAATGCATTGCCAAAGTTTCCATAAATTCTGTTGGGATTATGTGAGATTCTGAGATCTTGCCTATTCAGATTTCATTAATGTTCAGCCAGAGCTTTTCTATTTCTCCTCATTACTGCTCTTTTTAACTTTCTTGATAACTGTTTTTATTTCTCTTTCCCCACACTTTCACACTGTTATCCCAAATTTCTTCCAGTGATCAATATATTCATACAATATGTGTTTTGGCTCAGTTCCTAACATTTCGGTACTAAAAATGCTGACTTTGCTCTGCTTAAAGTTTTATTAATTATGTTGGCAGAATGGGTGTGCGATGGTGCCAACAGCAAACAAGAACAGCATAAAAAAATTGGAGCAAATATGTCTAAATTCTGCTCAAGAGGATGGCTGCAGTTCTGCAACAGCAAAATAAGCAAATAGCAATTAAAAAAAAAAATCCCAAGAGTGCCCAGAGAAGGTGTGGATGCCCCATCCCTGGTGGTGTTCAAGGCCAGGCTGGATGGGGCTCTGAGCAACCTGGCCTGCCCAAGGCAGGGGATTGGAACTGAAAGATCTTCGAGGTCCCGTCCAACCCAAGCCATTCTCTAACTCTGTGACTCGGGTGAAGGGTAGTGGTGCACCCTACACTTGAATTTATCTCTCTAAAACTGGTTAGTGACTCTTGATTCTGGCCACTGCTCTTAGGCCATAGCACCAAGTATCTTCTGCCTATTGTTCGATACTGTAGCGAGTCACAAAAACACATTATCTACCATTGTCAGAGTTATATCATACAGAAAATGAATGATTGACAAAAAGAACTGATTTTATCACACAAGTAAGACTTGGAGGACAAGTATTAACTTTGTATTCTTGGGCAGTTTGGTCAAACAAATGGGAATACGTATATTTCATTTAATTCATGACCAAGAAGAGAAAGGACTTGTAACATATTTTTTAACTTCTGCAATCTACTCTGATTCTTGATTCGTTATTCTGTTATACCTCTTCTCAATTCTGTCAACTGCGCTTTTTGTTCCCCAGATTTACATTCTCTTGGCAGGACAGAAATATGGGTGATTCAGGCACTATTTCCACACTCCCCGTGGTGCTTTAGGTGCTGTAGAACAGCAGGCTGAAAAGCCAGCCTGGCTTTCAGAGACACAGCAAGTCAGTCAGGGATCTTTTGTGGTGTCTTTTCATCAGCTAACTTCCCTTGGCAAAAGCCTTCTTGATGAAGAAGTAATGCTGGTGGCTTCAGGCCCTATCTTTTTTGGGGGGTTAGGCAAGGGTGAAGGTAGCCAAAAGCTCTGCTGCTGTCATGAGTCAGGTCAGCTCCAAACAAGAGGAAACTCTCTTACTGCCATCACCTTCCCTTGTTGACAAAACTGTTGCTGCCATTTACTCTATGGATCAAAAAGGAAAAAAAAAGGCACTCTTCCTATGGGCATACAGTATTTATTAAAGACTTTTAGAAAGTTCTTAGATAATGAGAATATCTCCAGTCTCTGGAGAATATAGTTCCCTCAACTTCTTTCACCCTCTACATGAATCAATAAATTATGTCTTTCATCATTGCTTCTACTGACTGAAGCAAACCTCAGTTCTATATTTTTTAACTGGAATTCTTTTTTTTCTCATTATGTATTATTTGAAAATATAAATTATATTTTATCTTTGAAAGATAATTCACATTTTATCTCTTCTTCCCACTGTATAAATTTCATTAGTTTGCAAAACTCCTCAGCTGAGCTTATGCTGAGGGTCACACAGAATACTTCCTGAGAATATAAATCCCCACTCTGACACAGTGCCCTACAGAGGAAAATAATTTGGTTCAGAAGCATCACTAAGTTTAACTTTTCCCTTCCTCTATTCACAAGCTGGAGGTGTAATGATTATTACTGAGAAATTTTACAAAGAAATTTTTAATAGATATTCTTGCAGATTGCATTATCCCACTGAACCAGAAAGATCAAGAATATGAAAACCCATGTAGCAAATTTATCCATCTCTGCCTTTTTTAAGGTTATTCTTCACACATATGCAGACAGGTATGTAGTATGAAAAATTCTTCTCTTAAATCAGGAGATTAATTTACTTCTGTATGATGAAGACACACATCTAAAAAAACAACTAGTTTTCTTTTAAGTTGTGATTCAAGTTAACAACAGATGCGTCCACATAAGCAATGTTGTTCATTCGACAACATATTGCCATTCCCTACTTCAGAAACAGAGAAGAAAATGTAAAAAGGCTTTACCTGGTTGGTGGCTGTTGAGAAAAACAGATGGCAGGGTTTTCTCTGAAATGTTAGTGTAAGATAGGCAGAAAGAGGATGATAAATGGAATGACAGCCATGCATTCCACATCCCTTATCAGCCATCATGTGCTGTTCTAGTTGGCACCACTTTGAAGGAGGACAGTCGGGGTCAAACCTAATTATAAAGCAGTTTTCAATTCAAAAGTTTGTCAGTGAAAAGAGAATGAGCGCATTATGCTTTGATATGGAAAGTCACAGTTCCTAATAATAAAGGCTGATTTATTACTGGTTTGCATATCCTTCTTTAAGGAATTAAATTACAAGCCACCGATAATTACATTCCTCTGTGCTTTGCTCATCTCAAACCTACAGCCATCAGATTTTTACCATTTTCTTAATTTTTCCATCCTAGCTACAAAATGGGGAGACAGTTTCCCTTCAGCTGTCTAGAATGATCTTGAACTATTTTTCACCAAATAACAAGATCAACTACCCAGCTGTCCCCAGCAGGCCCCATAACTGGGTGGAACAATCTAACATCAAAAAGGTGAACTGCTGTCTCCAAATTAAAAAAAGACAGAAATATTATTTAATAAATCTAATCTAAGTCTTATAGCATTTGACTGAACAACATGTTATAAATACAAATGATCCTCAAAAGGAAAAAAAATTATAATTTCATACTATGTTATTTTTCTTTATATTTCCATGTGCCTTATAAAGGACACAGATTTCTCTGTCTCTTTGAGAGTTTGTTCTTTTTCTAGTTATTACAGAGAACTCACCTAGTGGGCCAGCTAGCAAGCACTGAGCCAAGAGGGAAAAGGTGCATTCCCAAATGGCTGGCCTTCCTCAGCTGGAAGGCACAGACCCCACTGGTTGTCATAGCAGTGTAGAGAAATGGCCAAGAAATTGCACTGAGGTAACAAAGTGAGTAATAAAACTGCAGTTAAAGAGTTAATCACATCCATGCAAACAACACAAACTTCTTATCACATTTCAAAAGAAGAGTTTGTCTGGTTCCCATGGTTCCCACTAATTCTAAGGTGTGGTCTATTTCTTAGTAGAATTCAGGCCTCTCGGAAGAGTATGAAGAGGACATTTGGTAATTTCCCAACTTTCTTTTTCAGTTTTAACTTCACATAAATGAACTGTGTTGCTATGGGATGTTATAGATTGCTATCAGGTTCTAGGTTGTTTTTTTTTCCCTGCATGGGGAAATGACAAAGCTCTTGGATCTTGAACTAAAAGCTAAGGTTTATGTCTCCTCTGCAGACAAGCCTGGTCCTCCTCAGAATATAAAGCTTGTAGATGTTTGGGGATTTAATGCAGCCCTGGAGTGGACACCTCCCCAAGATGATGGCAATGCTCAGATCTTGGGCTACACAGTTCAGAAAGCTGACAAGAAAACAATGGTAAGAACTTCTTCTGGGTCCATGGCTTTGTATGGAGTTAAACCAGCACCTGCTCTGGGAACACAGAGACTTGAGGGAAATTACTGAATTCACGACACTCATTTGTGTGTGTATGGTGTCCTATGGCACCTCAGAGGCATTTAAACATTGAAAAATAGAATCTAAAATAACCCCAAGAGGTGAAAGATTAAATTAAATGTTCAGTAGAAAATGGAAGAGAGACCAAACCTGTGCAGTCTCCGGTGGTGACTGTATAGACAACTCTCCTTAGAAGGTGGAATTATACTTTTTATTTGGAATTATATTTTTCATAAATGTGGCAAAAAAATGAAGGAGAAGGAGGAAGAGTTAGACTTGAAGGCATACCAGGGTATGTACTGGAGAGGGTATGCCAGTCAAACTGGAAAATATCTTTCTCATGGAAGACCCCATTAAGTAGTCATATTCTGAGAACACATCTTGTACCAAATTCCCCAGATATGGGTATGGCTAAAATATGGTAGAGAGTTGAGGGATTTTTTTTCACAAAATGGAAGTATTCATACAGCTATCACACGGCCAGAATATAAAAGTAAGAAAATAGCTCAGCTGATCTTCACAGGAAGCAGCATAATATTAATTTCACAGGATGGTGTTAAATACCTTTCTGCCTGTCTTTTCCTTGTAGCAAAAAAAATTCTAGTAGCACTACGTCTGACTTACCATGACATCTTTCTAAACAGTACAGTCTTGTTACAGGAATGGTACACTGTTTTTGATCACTATCGTCGCACAAACTGTATCGTGTCAGACCTGATTATGGGAAATGAGTATTTTTTTCGAGTCTTCAGCGAAAATTTGTGTGGATTGAGTGACACTGCTGCAACCACCAAAAATCCTGCCCATATCCAAAAAACAGGTAACATATTCTTCAAAACAAAGATCACAAAAACCACTGAGTACCAGAAGTAATACACTGGCAAATGGAAAATACAGTTTTATTAGCCGCACCTCTAAAGAGACTTTCATTATTTAATAATTAGCACTTATAAAGAATTTTAGCATCAAGAGCCTTATCTAGGCAGATCTCCTGTACTAATACAAGTATCACTTAAAAAGAATTTAATCACACAGTCTTCCTAAACTCTATTAAGTAAATAATACAACTGGGTGATTAGATTCATATTTTGGGGTTAAAGGTTGAAGACGTCTGTGGTGAAGACTTTCCCTGCACATATATGGCTATCATATTTTTAACAGAAGCTGAAAACCCATGATTGCCAGGACCTTTTACCCTAACTAACACATTAAACATGAGATGTGTTTTACAATGAAAGGTATTTAAAGACTTTTTATATCACAAATTATGCCAAAAGCTTTGAAGCTTCTTAAAATCATACAGAAAAATAAATGACAGATTGTACACAAGTCAGAAGAACTGACAACACACTTCTTACTATTTTATCTCTTTGAATTGCAGGCACCACTTACAAACCCCCTCGTTACAAAGAGCACGACTTCTCCGAAGCTCCTAAATTCACCCACCCTTTGGTGAACCGCTCTGTGATCGCGGGATACAACACCACCCTCAGCTGCGCTGTCAGAGGAATCCCCAAGGTACACAGCACCGCTGTCGCCGAGATGGTTGCGACAAGCCGGGAATCCCTGTCAGTTCAGGGTGGCCGAGCGTGGCAAGGCTGTTCACAGGAGGAGCAGGGGCACCTGAGGCTGCGGCAGGGAGGGGAGCGAGGTGCGGGTGGGACTGCGCACAGCCGGGGACAGCACGGGGGACGGGACACACGGAAGGACACTGACTGCTTGTGCTGGCACCACGCCACTGGCACTGCACCACGTCTGCACAAAACCTGCTCACTGGGGAAGGCAAACAATTAACAAAATTATCTGCTCACAATCTATACTTTGCTCTCTTCAGACTTCGAAGAAAACAGCAGCTAAATGTCTTCTACTGTTCCATTAACCAAACAGTACAGAGGATCACCAGTTTTTCTGTTACACCAATGCATGCACAGAAGTTTTTGACAGTCTGAGCTATTTTGCAAAACTGACTAGGGCAAGGCCTGGTCTTGTGTGAAGGGTTTTTTTGGGGAGGTTGTTGGTTTGGTTTTTTAACCTCACAGGAATATTTTCTCATTCTAAATACATTTATTAAAGTCCCATCAAAGAGTACATTAAGAGTACGTAAAGTACTATTTTGTTAATCAGGAACAAGCAGTAAAAACTGTATCAGTTAGGAGCTAAATTTAGACTTCTCAGAAAAGGGAAGTAAGATTTCTGTCTGCAGTGAAGGAATTTACCATATTATGACATAATCTTGTCATAAATTTAAATCCCTTCAAGTCTGGCTGCTTATTTTCAGCTTCTTTCACTACCTCATACCATTATCAATCAGTGCAAGGATCTGATTGCTACAGAGCAAAATATGTAACAATCACTTAGAGTCCAAACTTAAAAAAAAACAAACAACTTGCTGCAGTTCACTGGATGAAAAAAGAGCTCCAGACAAAACTCAGAACTAAAAAGGAAGCATATCCATGTAAACAGCTTCAAAAACTAGAACATTATGGAATAAACACTAACAACTGTAGGCAAAATCCATCTTCCAGTAGCTGCCTCAGCTTAGAAATGGCAGTGTTATTGGCAATATTCCCTCTTGGTTAACTGACATTTTTGTGCATCTGCATCCACTTCGTTCTGTTTCCATGGTTTTAAGAAGATTCTTTAAAAACCTTCTCAATTTTACAGCTGTTATTGTACAGTAATGGCAGGCTTTGGAATGCAGGCATGCTAGCTCCTCCTTCACATTAGCCTGAAGGATCCAAGTAGTACTCAGCCCTCACTACACCTAATACTCTGAAAGCAGCTTTCACAGATACGATTTTGTACTTCCAGTGCCCAAATTAACCTTGATAAAATGTTTCATTACCTGCAGCAGTACTCTGAAAAAGCTCTCATTACCTCATGCGGATCAAAGTTTCCAGGTCTTAATAATTGTAGATTCTCAAGCACACCTCAGGATGACCTGCATGGCATGGAAAAGTTACCACTGCAGGCAGAGACAGTACTCATGCCCTGCCAGTAGTGAAGTATAATAAGAGACATGTACCTAGAAAGGTGAAGAGGCTGCGGCAAAACAAGGGGAAAATGTTAAGGCAGGAAAAATTCCAGCAGAGATCTGTCAAGAAAATTAAACAAGTGGCAGGTGGGATGCACTGGATTGATGTACCACAGGTCAAAGACAAAAGTGATTCCGTAGATTTGAATGCACTCTGTAAAAACAGTGCATTTTGGGGTTTATGGATGAAGAAACAGAAGACATTAATTCTGAAAGAAAAACAGATAAATGTAAAGCTTGGTCTTCTGCTCTTTAAAGGCTGCTTCTTCAGTGTATGTACTAATGAGCTTGAAATAATCAAAAGCAGTTTGTTTCATATCAGATTTTTCATTATTCAAAATTTCAATTATAAAAATTAAAGACGCATTTTCAGGTACTGGAAACAAAACATAAAAGCCTGAAGTGGTATAGAAGCAACCACTTCATTCCATAGCAGAAGCCTACAGGAACTTAATTTTAAAATTCCTGAAGTTTCTAAAGTTATGCTAGAGGGTTTGGAAAATCCTTTCCAAAGCAAACCTTGGCATCCTAATTTGGCCACCCAGCATCTGTGGACTTTTTTGACACTTCTGTTCTAATAATCTGTGACGTTTCATTCCCCTTCTGGAAGATACTTGTAGCATTCAAATACATTTTAATAAGCACAACTAAATAACTCCTAAATGAATGAATTTTTAGACAGTTAATAGGGTTTTGGTTTTTTCTTTTTAATTGCAATGAAACAGGGCACAAACCTACATTTTCTATATGTTATTTGTGGGTTAACAGAAATACTGAACATCTGAACTCTTGCTTTCATAAATTTGTACTGAATGAGAATCATTGAAAATCAACACTGCTTTATAAATACCCCTCATAATACTATTTAGCCTTTGATGGCTACATTGAGGCTGCAAGATCAGGTGTAAATCTTCCATTCTTCTATTTTTAAAATCTCCTTTTTTCTTTTCAGCCGAAGATATTCTGGTTCAAAAACAAAATGGATCTCTCTGGGGATGCCAAGTACCGCATGTTCAGTAAGCAGGGGGTGCTGACCCTGGAGATCCGAAAACCCACTCCCTTTGACGGTGGCATTTACACCTGTAAAGCTGTGAATGAGTGCGGTGAAGCTGAAATAGAGTGCAGACTGGATGTCAGAGGTAATCAGATGAATCCTATAGATAACCCTAACACTGCAATGAGGAGAAAATAATGAGTAGTTAAAAGAAAATAAAATCGTAGTTCCTCTTTGTCTGACCTTTTGGGTGGTATATAAAAGCTAATTTCATGCATCAACAGGATTTTTTTTCATTCTGAAGCATTATGATAGAATTAGGTTACTTGCTAAGTAATACAGGTCTGATGGTGTACAATCATTGCACTCCTGACTTTCTATTTCTAGAGCAGATACTCAGCAGTGGAAGGGAGGTCTATCTACAACCACTGCATTGAGAATAACTTCACTGACTTTGTGCTTATTCCATAACTGAAAGTTTTAAATCAAGTCATTGGCTATTAGACATATGTAAAAGGCAGTGCAGGCTACATCACAAACATTTTTGGAACACTAACAAGTTATTTTGTTTGTCAAAAGGACCAGGAACAAAAGTCACATGTTTACAACACAATTTAAAAAATCTAATATTTAATATTTTTTGTAAAGCTGCCAGTGAAGTATCTATTTATCAATACAAATGTATGTACCATTATTGTAAGTGCTCAAGCCTGGTAAAAGTTGCAGAAGTGACCTACATAACAGTAATTGATGGAAATCCATTTTCAGCACAGCAAGCCTGAAGGTATTTCTACACAGCAGTGAGTTGAATATTTGACTCGGTGCTAAATCAGGAATGTGCATATAGTACACCTTGCAGTGCTGGGTTCCAATACCCTCAGGGCTCAAAGATTAATTTTATCATCTGAAGCTTGCTTTAAGAAGATTAAATCTTCTTGGAATCATCAGATAAAAGCAACTACTAGAGAGCGTCCATATTTCAGTATCAAGTCTCAATTTAAAATTAGCATTCTTTAATGTCTGATAATATCTTGAACTTTTTTTCATTCTCCAGCACCTCAGTAAAACTCTGAATCTCAGTTGATCTGCATGTCAAGGTAAGAATAAAAATAATTCAGCTGGATAAAGGAGAAATGGCTGTTTGGTCAGATACATGAATAGATAATCACTAGATATTCATTGTAGAGACTTTTTAGAATGTAATGTTGGTGGGGGTATGTGTGTTTGGTTTTTTTTTTATGTGTGTTTTTTTCAATAGTCAGAATTTCATGGGTCTCCGTCTTTTTACACTGCGCCAGTGCAAAAATCTGTAAGAATAACAGAATACTTTGTTGTCTTTTTTTATTAATTCACTACAAGCACTCCCTCTAAAATACTGTTATTTATTAAAGTAGGGATAAGTAATGTCAATAATCTTGCTTCAACAAAGAAAGCATAGTTAACATTTAAATGCATCCAGAACTGTAATGTACATTCTAGATTTTAAAAGAATCAAGTATTGTAATAGCAATCAGATAATGCATTTGAAAATAAATCCTTCTCCCCATTCTCTGTCTCAGCATTAGAATGGAACTTGAAAAGAAGAAAAGTGAAGACATTAATGAAACATAATTTCTGCTCATTTAGGAGTCCTGTTCATCTTAGGAATCATTTAATACACGTGTACAAGGAGGCAGCAGTCTTGTAATGTCCTGCTTACTTCGTGTGTTGTCAGACAATATTTCCTCTTTTCATATATCTGTTATAGTTAGATTGTCCTTGTTTCCACTTGAAGAAATTGAAAGAAATCAAGATAAAACTCTTCCTCCATTACATACATAAAATTTATAGTAAAAAAATAGTAAAATTATGTAAAAATTTAAAAAAACTAGTATTTTCCTAATGTCTGAAACAAGCATAAATCTCCCAATTCTATGGATCACTATTTTCTCTTTGCAGAACTCTGACATTCTTCATAAGAAACAAGTAACTCAGAACAATGAAGCAGTAAGAGATTATTTACAGTATATAATCATTATACTCATCTCTGTACAACAGAATGTAACTTTCATTCCTACTGTTTTTACTGTCAGTGAGTGCTTGGAATATCCACTGCTGTGCACTCGAGCAGAACTGTGTCCAAAACACCATTTGGGAACCATTGGGTACAGCTACTCTTCTGCTTTTTATAGAAAAGTATTCCTTTGGAAATTACTCACTACTTGATTTTTAGCTTTTAAAAGGACACCAGTATAGAATTCCAGTTATTAGATGGCTTTTGCTACCAATCAGAGACATCACGAATCTACAAGGATAATTTTGCACGTCAGATGAAACAGTGAAAATTCTAGCAAGGAGGACTATTTGCATGTGAATAAAAAACTTTAAAGCAGAAACTTGGAATGAATGTAATAAACTCACAGTCATAACTCTTCCTGAAGGTTTGTGAAAGCCTATGAGTGATATGTAAGCACTTTAGCAGATGATTTTGTCTAAGCAAATGACACAGTAGCATTTCTAGCTTCTCACCTACACGTCTGAAGAGTATTTGGAGTAGGTCTTTCCCAGATCTGTGATAGATGATAGTTTCTGTCTGAGAAGTATTTTTTAGTGATCACAGTACAGGAGATGGCAGGAAGATTGTATTTATCCAGGTAGCATTGCCTTTTGGAAGACTACACAAAGGACCTGAAGTAACACTCCTCCCCTGCCTCCAACATGCCCCTTGGGATGGCACAGCATGTCTGACACAGCGTGTTAGTTGTATTAAACAAGCAAATGCATCTTCATAATAAAAGCACTGATGGTCATGAGATGTGTATTTTAATTATTTCATTACCATATCAGAACAAAAAAGGATACTCTCTAAAACCAAAGCAAACTTATTCCAGGTTAACACTTGTCTGTTGCACGTTGTTGTTATTCAACAAATAAATAAAATCTAAAAAGGAAAATATGCAGACAGGTTTACATTGTTTTGTGCTTACATTTTCTGAGCAATGCTATTATTTAAAAAATAAGGCACATACCAGAAATAAAAGACAGAGGTGATCCATATTCTAAAGAACCTGTGACCAGAATGCAGTGGATCAAGAGGACCATCCCTGCATCTGTGGGACAATGCATATTGCCAAGCAGTGACTGAATTGCAAGAGTTGGAGCCTAATTCCGTAGGGTCTTTTGAGAATGCTGCACTTGAAAAACACAAATTAGTTTTGATTTCCAAAACTTCCAATGACAATGAGTCAAATGCAAATCCAAAGCATTACAAAAAGAAGCACTAACTCTGGTTAGGTTTCTAAAAAGTCTTCATAAAAATGAGAATTCTGAGTTCCAAACACTAACTGCTCCTTACACTGAAAAGAGGAAAAGGGGAAGGTGCACCTGCCAAGTCTCAATTTCCTGTAGTTATTTCTAGAAAGGTATTCAGAAAATAGTGTTTATTGATGTTTTGCCAGCCTATACTATTGTCATTTGTCTGCTCAGTGGCTGAAAGATCCTAAAAGTAGAGTCACTAATTTCCTATTAATTCCATGCTGGTAATAAATAAATAATTAAGTAAATCACCTTCATCCCAATCTGATTAAACACACATAACCTCTTCAGGCTGGTTATTTCTATCCAGTTGGATGTGAAACTCACTGTAAGTTTTGATGCTTCCACAATTTCCATTTAATTCCTATCAATTCAGGCTGCTGGCTGCATCGTCACAGTACACGCCTTTCCTTCAGACTGCTAACTATGTACCTGATGGAAATATTTGGATGCTTTGAATTAATATATATAAAATTCATTTGAAGCACAGGGGTGTTGCAGAGCATTACTAAAGCCCAGTGCTTCACTTCAGATAAGAACCATCAACTCTAAAATATTAGGATAAGAAGCACTCCCAGTACTCCTACTAGCCTAGCTCTCTCAGGGTGGCATTACCTGCCAAACAAACCCTCTGCTGACGCTTTAGTCTAGGACAGTACACATTTCACACCACAGCATCAATTCTTTTGTTTCTTTTGTGTTTTCAGCACTGTTGTGTAAATACTCTAAGCAAACAACATTTACTTACTCCTGGCAATGGGAAGCTTGATATAATACTTCTCATAAAAGCCACCAGCTGGAATTAAACTGTCAAATGGCAAACAAACCTTATCTTGTTTCCTTGAGATTGCCTTAGTCCTCAAAGCCTGACCATTGTTCTGTGAGCAAATAATAATAGCAAAATGAGTTAATGATTGACCATTACTTCTGAAAATAACAAAGAAAAGGGCCAAAGATCTCCCTGTGCTGCAGCACCAGCTCCCCCCTTCAGTGCCAGGAGCTCCCCACCTACTCGTCAGCTCTTGCTCTGACAGATTATTGCTCAGGGCTTCAAGGCCTGAAGAAAATCTCTTCAAACTGTGGTGTGAGCATAGCAGATTAAGGTAAAGCTGCTGGGTTTCCTCCTTTTCCTCTTCAGCAGGCTTATACAGAAGCTGCCAAAGCTGTGTGGGAGTTAAAGGATGGTCCCCCATGGAGATAATCATTTTTTCCTATTAACAAATAAGAAGTGGATCAGTTGAAGCTAAAGAAGGAAATTACAGTTATGTCCACATAGAAGTCATGACAGTGATTGCTTGGCAGAGCTTCTCAGGTTGCAGCCTGTTCTGTATTCTGCTATCATAGATCCATGACTATTACTTTAAAACTAGCAGGCTTATCTGTGGCAACAGCTGCAGAATAAAAGGGACTGTTTTTTCTTTCCCGAGCTTCAGTTTTCTGACTGATTAATAACAATGTCAGGAGTATTTCATTCCCAAGTCACTGTAAATCAAAGTATGTGCTCTAGTACTAAAGCTCTTCTTGCAGAAATGGTGCCAACTCCTAATATATTTTGATACCATCTACAATGCAGGTGAGTACTTGTGTGTCCAAGGAAGGGTAGCCTGTGTAAGAAGAAGCTATGTTTCTATCAATGTATGTTGTCACCAAGGAGGTACTAATGAATTTCATTTAGCTATCCATGTTATGGTTAATTACACCACTCAATGCTTCCAACTGACAGTGCACTAGCAGCTGTGCAGACAGAAATACTCTAAAATGAAGGAGTCCTAAATTTTCACACATCCACATATTTGCTAATAAACCACTGCTTGAAAGATCATTCTACAGTTAGGCAGAAATCAGTGTAAAATAGAGATAACTACTTGCATGCAGTTTCACATTTGGAAAAATCTCACTTGCCTTAGTTGCTTCTAAATTCTGATCCCTGGATTGTTTCAGTTCAGATGATCACTTCAGCCAATTCATGACCTGATTTTAGCACTGAATGATGACCTAGTTGATCTAGATGACCTTCAAAGGTCCCTTTCAATCCAAACTGCTCTAATATTCTATTACTACCAAACAGCTTTGCTGCCTAAGTTACAATACTTTTGTGATATAGTGGGATCAAATGCAAATTAAATTGAGTTCAAATTGTCCCAAAAAAATGTCTGTGAGAAGTGCCTCACCTGCCTTGAGATTATCTTCCTCTTCCTCTCTGTAAGAGGGAACAGTTATCCTTACCAAGTTTTTCAGAATTTTCTAGGCTGATTATATCCAATTATGTATAAAATTTCAGTTCTACTTGTTGAAAATTACAGTGAGAGATCAAGAGGTTCCTATATATTATTTTAACAAATTTTTCAGTGCAGGACATGCCAGATAGCCTCAGTACATCTCACCTGCAGGTTTAATTCCTTATGAGAAAGGATTATTGTTCTAGGTATTTCAAAAGAGATCTACAATTGAGTAGAATGAATCAAAACACAAGAAAATATTATTTGGTAGAACTTTTTCCTTAATCGAATCATACAGTGGCCATTCAAAGGACAGGAGCAAGAGAAAAGACTTTTCTGGAAGTCCGTGGAATCATTTATGTTGCTTTGATCATAGAATTCCTTTGAAACAAAATCCCTGTGTGTATTTAGGAGAGAGGTTTGTCACTAACATGTCGTCTAAGAGCAGGTTTAGAACTACAACCTGTTCCTGTCTCCTTACAAATTAATTTCATAAGAACAGTCTGCTGAGATTAAAAATAGTTCCACTGATACCTTTCAAGTGCTTCCCAAGAAGAGAACTCTATTTTAGGGAAACAAAAGCTGTCACAGAGATATCCTTTACTTGTCATTGGCAGGGTCCCCACAGCAGTCTGCATAAGCAACACATCCCAACCAGCATGAACTGGTGAAAGTTTAAAAGAAACAGATAAGAAAAGCCTCACTTATTAGGTCCAGATATGGAAAAAACAGTCAAGCATCTGCTTTCTGTGCCAGACAGAAACATTGACAATAACCAGCACTGAAAGCACAGGTAAATGTCATAGTTGTGAACACATTTTAGTCAATAACTGTGTATTAGGACAGCTGTACCAAAGACAATCTAAAAAGGTGACTAATATAAAATATATGAAACATCAGTGGATATGCAAACATAAACCAAAAATAAGTGTGCTCACTTTTTCTTCTTAACCATGAATAATAGTTTGATTTTGTGTTCTATACAATGTATTTAGCAAACATAAGCAATATCATACATAGCTTCCATAGTTTTACTTGAAAGTATAAATTATGGGACCCAAATACATGCATCCAAATTGTGGATGAATACAATTTAATCTTCTGTAAGGTTGCATTTCTTTGGTGTCTGTCATAATGCTAACAATTGCCCCAGAAATCCTGATATATTCCAGGAAATTATGATCACAAAAAGACTAAGTATCAATATAACTCTCAAATACACTTTTGTTATTTACTTACAGTTTTCATATACCCAGGGAAAAAAAATGGCCAAAAAATCCAATCTTCTCTTCTGCTTTGTAGGTCAGCTCATTGCATGTGATGCCTGAAAAAAACCCCAAGTATAGTAGATTTTGATCATAGGAAAGTCCTTAAAAATTTCTACCTGAAAATGGGACTTGTTCTTCCTCACTGGTATAAGGGGGGATAACTGGACTGTGTATTTACAAAGCATAGTATTTGATTTTATGATTTTTGTTTCCTACACTACTGAAAAACGTTAACAATTGATGAAATTTTTTAGGCTACAAATTTGGTTTACACAGATTTATTTAATATCAGATTAAATGGTTGAGCCATGTCTAACAAGCAGTGTAGGGAAGAGCTGCTGCTGAGAGCTATCACAGGACAGCAGCACTAAGACTGGAAACATTTTCCCTTCCCTCTCTCGCACTTTTCAGCACTCCACCAAAAATAACTTGATTTAAATGCAAGAGGAGTAAGCATGAAATAAGGCTGAGAATGAAAGAAGATGACAGAGCACTTGGTAAGAACAGGAGAGAGGCATGAGACACTATGACAGGAAGCTGGAAAGGGGCAGGGACTGGTTGAGCAGGTGACTGGGAAGAGCGTAAGTCTGAAGCGCCTGGGCAAAGAGGCTGCGAGATGATGATGGCCACAGAGGCAAGAACGTGTGAAAAAGCTACAAAGGGAAACAGATGGAGATGATCTGATGGGAAATTGAGGTGCAGAGCTGAGCCTGACTGGCTGAAGAGAGTGTAGGCCAAGGAAGTGTGAGGAAACAGTGAGGAATCCAAGCTAGGAAATGTGTAAAAAGAGAAGGAGAGTTCTTTGATACTCAGAGCACATGGATAGATTTGTGCTCACTGGAGTTAATATGAGAAACTGAAAAGGCAAAAACAACTGGAAATAATGAGAATACAGAACCAGTTTTCACATACTTGAAGGAAGCAACTATTTAGAGCTTTACTGGTGTTTTTCCTGACACTGTTTGTTCCTTTTTATATAGACCTATTTTGGGAGATGGGGATTTCTTTTCCTATGTAGGTTCCTATACCACATTTATCACTAGAGTAACTGTTGCAAATAGAAGCAGAACTGTCTGCCCTTGGCTGACATATATATGCCTCTTTGTTGGACTGATGCTTTACAACAAAATCAATCAGCGCTAGAACTACTATGCTGCAGAAGTTTCAAAACATTGTACACCTGTAAACAGAAAGTTAACTTACAATTTTACTAACCTCGGTATCAACAATGAGATCACTTTTGTCATTTCTGGGTACAGTACCTGCCTGAAATTGGTCCTCTGTAAGCCTGTCATATACTCAAGTGCACTCAAACCTCCCTTGTCACCGACATCAAGCTTTTAAACTTTTAGCCACAGTGCTGGAAAGAGGGGTCACATACCTACTATTATTTGAAGCTTCCTCACATTTCCACTGTTTCAGTGAAACGGCCACACTGGGAATGGCTGTAGAATCTCAAAGCTGTTGTTCACACTGAGCACCTTCCAAGGGTGTCACAGGGTAGGGCCCTGCGGGAAGCCTTTACCACCAGCATAGGCAAAGTCACCACTCAGCTGCCTGGGAATGTCCTGCCCTTGTGACAAGGAGATGCCTCTGAGTGAATTGTGACTTCTGGATCAGCAAGAGCTCTTTGGCACTGCCTTTTGTATGACAAGGTCCTTTGCACAAAGCTGCTGCTTCTTGGTCCTGATTCCCACTTGTTCTGGAGCTTGGAGAAGTTTTGTTTCAACAACACCTGGCTTGACTTAGAGCAGAGACTTTTGAGCTTGTAAATACCACTGGAGTCAGAGTGAAGCAGAAATTTATTTTTTTTTCCCAGAATGAAGATCTTGCCTCAGAGGCAGCATCATCTGACTTTCATACCTTCAGCAATGAAGGGGAACTGGGATGTAAATATTGCTCTTTATGAGAAGCTTAGCTTCTATTTTCTGCCTAGTTCTGAATTCAGTGAAAACAGGAGCCTATGGCTGACACTGGGGCAAGCAGCTGATTTGTTTCCATTGCAGGCAACTGTGTCCTTACTAGAAACACACTCCATAAGCCAGAAGCCCTCTTTTGGCATAAGCAGCATCATTCTAGAAATATTCTCAGTATTTTTACAACATAAACGTTCCTAAGGCTTACAATCACAGCCAATTTTCCCCTCCACTTTGATTACTAAGCTAGAACTTTGGTTGGAATTGCAATTCTTAATGACTTATATTTACTAGCAATTTAGCTTTTTAATACCCAGATGAATATTTCATCTTACTCTGCTACCCTGAAAATGTTAAAGTAGGATGGTAGGGATAATACAAAGTTAGGAATCAGGGTGTAGGAAATTTTTCCAACAGGTTTCTTAAAGTAATGAGACCTTTCCAGACATATCCTTAACAAATATCACTTAATAAGTATCAGTGTCATGACACTGATGCTTAAACTTTTAACCTTAAAAATGGACCCACTTGTATTAGAAGTGGACACTACATTCACAAATACAACAAGAGCATTTTTGGAACATTGCAATGAAGATCTGATAACCAGAGTACAGATAAATTAGTAACTTAGGTTCCACTTTGAGAACTGCCAGGCAGACTACTCCCAAATTCCACTGTTTGCAGAGAACACTTAATACCCATCACTGTGAAAACCAACTTCCACAAACAAGAAATTGTAGCAGAAAAAGAAACCTGTTCAGGCATAAGGAAGTTTTAAGGCAGGTTTATGTTCTTTGTCACATTTGTGCAAGCGCCTTGAAAATACCACAAGCATTAAAATAAAAGGCTGCAATTTTGAAATTCTTAAAAAGTAAGACACGGGCTCCTCCTAGTGGTAAAAACAGAGGAATTATTATTTTTGTGTTAAGAAATTTCTAGCATTATTTATAGTTACCAATCAGTCTGTTAGGCTTCCATTTGGTTCTGGAAGGTTTAGAGGCCTCTAAGTTCTTACCTATAGCCAAGGAATTGTTACTTAAAATATAAAAATGAGTGGGACATAACTGAAAACACTTGCAAGTCACTGTAACTAATTTTTCCCTCCAAAGTAAAGTTTATCTACCTCTTAGTGCTTCGAAGTGATGGAGTGGAAAGGATGGAAGACAGTATTCCAAAAGACTGACGCTTTTCCAACAGTTTAAAATCCAACTTGCCTTTGCATTTGTTATCCAGAGCTGCACTGGGCATTTAGTGGTGGAAACTCTGCACAGCATGTTTTTGGCTCAGATGATGGTGCTACACCCCCAACATCAAGTATGTGGAAGATTTTAAATATTTCAAAAAGTTTTGAAGCCAAGTCTCACCTAAAGAGCAGAAGCCCAGTGTCAGTGCAGTTGCTGAGCTTGTTACTGATTCATACCAGCAGAACAGCAAGGACTATATTTAGCCACACTTCTTCGTCAAAACAAATTCTGTCAAAAAGGACAGAGGGCCATTTTTATTATCAGGTCCTTTAAAAGTCTGATTCTGCACTGACATTTCTCATCAGCCTAAAGCAGACAGCAGCTTATGTAATTTAAAAACGAGCCGTATATAGTAAATGATGTTATGCATTTAATAATCTTCCCCCTATAATTTTAAGTTGATTATGTTAATAGGCCTGCTAACATAATTACAGCCTAAAAATTGAAATTGTCTACCTCAGTGGTACCGAGCATTGCATAAATGGAACCTCTACTGTAGACCAAAGTGCTTTCAGTTTTAACTGTACTTGAAATACAGTAGTATGCAGAAAACTATAAATGCTAAAAATTCAGATATCGCTGTAAGAAAATTTACAGTCTCAGAAGACAAAAGAAAGAAAATCAATTCAAACCAGGCTAACATCATTATTTTCCAATTTCAGTTTTGCTTTTATGTTAGGAAAGGATGAAAGATTGTTTACGTACCACTTCTACTTGCAAGCATGCAAAAGAAATTTCCATATTTCAGATGTGTCCGTTTTCACTATTCATGTTTTTCAAACACTTTTTTTTTAAAGACAAATGACACAGATGTTGTGTTAGAAGAAAAAAGAACCCAGATTATTTAAAGCTGCTTTTGTGAAAAGAAATTTACATTGTCCATTTAGAGTCTTCTCTTTTCCACTATTTCATGTATGTGTGTGGTGTATTTTGTATATAATTACATTTGTTTCAGAATAACAAATGATAGAAAAGCACAGGAAGATGAAAAGTAGTTGCTGGTTGAATGACATTTTATTTTCACATTCAGAGAGCTGTACAGTTTCTATAAATAGATGTGATACTATAATATTTACATCATCCTCACCCATACTAGTATATTCCATTTTAAATGGTAGATACCCTGACCAAGACAAAACAGGGTTATTTCTGGGTGCATGTAGTCAGAATTCTATGTCAAAACATACAATACATCAGTTTGTATCAGAGCAATTTTTCCTGGTATTTTACATGTAACATTTTCTCTAGACAGTCTCACCTTCCAGCATCCTAAGAGCTTTCCAGACAAGTGCAGTACAGTTCAAGAACAAAAACAGGATGCAAAAAAACATTCATATCCAGCCTATTTAAAATAAGGAATGTGATGTATAGTTTTAACTATGTGAGTTTCATTATACATAAACACAATGTTTTCAAGATCCCTTCATATACAGGTACAGATTGAAAAAAAAAAAGGCAATAGTTAAAAAAATTTGGAGACAGCAAAATCCTCTGGGCTTCTGGACATGTTCTGCAGATTTCTGTACTGTGCTTCTGTCAATAATGTTTCCAAGTTTGACACCACCTTATTCATTTTCTAATCCCTGTGATTAACTGCTTTAGGGAGTGCTTATTTGCATCTGTGAACTCTACTGCTGGGGTAGCTACAAATGTTACCTGAACTCCCATTTGAAAATCCACAGAACCCGTGATGTGTTGATTTTTTTATACTATACCGCCTTCAAAGTTTCGCTCTCCACTTGAGAAACATCTCCACAGCTGGACCAATTCAAATAACCCAACTTCAACTGTCACATGGTATTTTGAGACTATGACAGCTAAATTGTTCATCTCTATCAAATGGGACTGTAGAAATATGTGACAGAAACTCCATGTTGGTAATTAAAAACGAACAACACAGAAGGAAAACAACAAAAACACAACACTGAAACAACATACAGGACCAGGCTGCTTCCACTGTGCACATACCAGAGAATCTGAAAGCAGAAGCCTGCAGTTGTAAAGTGATCAAATTGTAACAAGTACCACTAGAACAAAAAACAACCAAACTCAAGCTGTTAGTCATCGTAACAAAAAAGGAATTTCAAAGGAATGTCCAGAGTAAGTCACTCACAGCTGGATGCAGATGCTCAAAACTGTCTGATTAAAAGCCCATTTAAAAACTCCTGTAAGGATGAATTCAGAAGGAGACTGAACAGGGAAGGCTTAGGTTTTTCTATGGGGAAAGACTTGCAGGGTCATACACAAATAATCAAGTTCTCATAAAAGACAAAAAGTGAGCTCCAGTAACTGCAGTAAAACTGGGAGTACTGCATATCAGTGTGCCAAAGGGTAGATACTTCCAAGTATCATGATCAGCTGGAAACTGGTCGAGGTGGTTTGCTTTTGTTTTCTGCCTCTTTTCCACGAATTGCAGCCACATAAGAGAAGAGACACAGCACGGAGTAGCAGATCTCATGAGCCTACAAGAATTTAGAAGAGATACTGAAATTCAGATTAGGTGTTTTACAAAATCCATTGCACATTTGTATTTCTCTGCATGTCTTCCTTCATGGGACAACCACTCTGGCTACAGAGAGAATCAAGAAAATGTGTCCCCTACCACCTTCTAACTGAGACGGAGAAAGAAGAGCCATATAGCAAACTAAAAAATTCCTCTGGGATAAAAACATTAGCTGCTTAACAGTATGATTTAATAATTTTTAGGAACAGTATGCTAAGCCAGAAAGTTGGCCAACTGGCTTTAGAAAAAGTATTCTGCATACTTGCTTTTGCAAATTGCACGAAATTACAAGACATTTTCTGGGAGGGGGTGAAAGAGCGAACTAAAGAGAGGGTTTCACACAGCACTACTCAGTTTTACAGTTATTTAACCAAAAATCTATTTTTTGGTGCTATTATTTAACCAAAAATCCTCTTTTACCATGTGACTGCCAGCACAATTCAGTGAAGGTTAAGACTTAGACTTAATTTATATACTAGTTCTAATCCCAGCTGTTCCAGTGATCTTAAAAATTCTTGTCTTTTAAACTGACATCTAAAATTTTTCTAAAGGTAATAAGCATAACATATTTTGCTTTACTACAGAACAAGCTAAAACATAAAATACTTTTTTTCCATTAAACTGGCTTTTCTTACTAACAGATAAAGCTATTTGCTTCTTAAGCTACATATATTCTAAGCATTTTGTTCTAAAACATTTCCAGCTCCTTTAAGTAATTTTGCTCTTTCTCTTCTTGAAGGACTGAGTTTCCATGAAATCACCAAATGTGCTCACTGCACTTCAGACATAAACTGAAATTTCTGTTCTGATGATAATCATTGATTTCTATTTCTTCCTCATGAGTGCATATAAAGCCTGATCATGTATAAAAATGCTAATTATCATTATCAACTGCTGGTGTTCACAAAAAATGTTATAAAAACTGAACATTATACCAGCACAAGAACTCATCTATACAGCAAGAATTAATATTTTTACTGTTCTCTCACAAGTCATTGCTCATGAGGAGATGGGGAACTTTTTGTAATCAGTTAACAATCATTTTATTCTTAGGAAGTAGTGTCCCCTTCCATCAGTTATATGGAGTAAGGGTCGTGTTCTGCACTGTCTTAAAATTAACAGTTCTTAAAATAACAGTTCTTATTGTGCTAAAGCTTAATGCCAACCTGGCTACCTTTCATCTTCATCTGTCTTAAAAAAGGAGACAGTGCTTTCTGCACTACTGGTGAGCTCCTCTAATTTCATAAATCCAACAGTCACTGAGTTTTGCTTTGAAAACATCATAAAGAGCAGCTGGTGTTTCACTGTAAATCCTGCAGTCTCAATGTAATTCTTTTCTCCACATGAAAATGTAAAGATACATCCTCTAGAGAACCACCAGAGGCATCACAGTAGACTCACCATTGGTGTCTTGTACTTGTGGCTCACCACTTCTTTAGTTTCAGGAACTAAAACCGGACGAGCAAGAGACAAAACAAAAAGTTCAAAAAACGAGAGGCAAACGGGAAAGAAATAGCACAACGTTCCCATGGGAAAGGGAAAGGATGCAGACAGACAGCAGGTGCAGGTACAGGGCACTTCACTATCCCTCACTTCTGCATACTTCTGTTCATTTACATTACATGTATCCTTGGAAGACACTGGTAATGTCATAACAAATTACTCAAGATGGCAAAAATTTTCACTGCCTCTGTTTGGCTCAGCAGATATTGGATGGTTCTTAAGAGATTCTGGCTTTTCTCATATTACTTACTCCTGCTAGACAGTAAATATAATGAAAAAATATGCTTAATGATAAAATACGCCTAACGCCTACTACAATAAAACATAACCCAAAAATTCCATAGGAATTTGTCACTATGTGAGTCCCAAATATTTTACCCTTGAGATGTTTGACTCCTTCTCTGATGAGTAACAGATCTCATAAAAATTGTTGGACATGGTATAGTAAGCTAATGAAATCCAGGGGGAACAAAAAAGGAGCTGAGGGAGAAATTTTTCTTAACTGGAATACCGTTTTCCAGCTCTACTTTAAGTTTCTCAAGATATTCTTTCTCCTGTATAGAATGTGTGTGATGGTATTTATTTGCCATACTCACTGAAAACATTAATAGTTTTTGAATGAATTGCCTTAAAATAAAATGCTGAGTTCAGTGGCACATATTCCTAAAAGACTAGGCTGGATGGTTTATAGGAATCTTTACATAAAAAAAGGATTAGGGCACTGATGAAAAAAAATCTATTATCTAGGAAATACGACCTTGTTCTGTTGCACTGCCTCAAACTGATAGAAAGAAAATTGGCATAATGTAGCTAAAGGAAATTTCTGTTTTGTTCTCATTGCAGAATGCGTAAAAAAAAGCAAACTGCAACCACCCTGTTTGTGTGCAGTGCATCTGAACTGTGCCTTTGGCCCGCACTTGGTCTGCAGATGTTGTGAACAGATACCATGGGAAATCACCAGAAGAGAACAAAGACCACACTAGAACATACAACTGGCAAATTTAAAATGTCAGTATCAGGGGAATACCATGATCAACTCTGAATACTTCCCTTCCAGAATAGCTGGAATTTGCCATGAAATTTCTATGTCACAACAAAATAATTTAGAAGAAGCAGTACAATTATGCAAAACCAAATCATTCCAGGTTCATAGAGGAAGGATAAACGTTTTATTACACATAGTACTAGTGACAAGAAAAGAAACAGAGGCAGATGAGTTCAGTATGAAGAACCAGGGAAAGTCCACAACAAAACCTATCCATGCAGATGTCATCTCTTCAACTATGGCATGACACAGCTAAACGCTGGAGAGGGAGACGGATCACACTCTGAGGGGCCAAGAGTAGGCAGTGCAGACTGGGTTTGAGAAAGTTCTCAAAATATAAACCCGCACCTACTAATTCTCGTATGTCGTGGTATGGTCATTCTTGAAAAGAATCTAGTGAAAAGTACAGAACATGATGGTAGAAAGTAATCTTTTTGTTATATTTTTCAACTCTCACTCTCCTTGGAGTTGGCAGTTGCACAAAGGGCTGAGAAAGAAGGGAAGTGCACACCCAGGCTGCACTGCCCCAGTGATACCCGAGACTAAAGCTGGGGAGATAAGGAGGTGCACATCCAAGCTACCTTACCCGTTGGCACCAGATGTTCCAAATTAACTCCATGTCACCAGGGGATAAAGGTGGGAGTGAGGCTGGTGCACAGCCAAATAGGATAGGACTTTTACAGCTGTGTAAGTCTCACTGCCCACTGGACAATACACAACTGTTCATTTACTCTTCAAAAAGCAGGAAGGGAAAGCTGTAAGGACCTTGTGCCACGAGGGAAGGAGAGAAGGGAAGCTGTAAAGTCCTGTATCATAATTGAGAATAGGAAGAGAGGGAACAGGAGAGCAGCTAGGCAAGGTACTGTCTCTCCACTTCACAGTAAGTTGCCTTGTCTTTACTTAATGTACTCCTTCACAGTCCTTCCAATGCAGAAAATTCTCCTGAGAGGACTGAGTTGGGAAGATTAAGAAGAATGGGTTTGCATTTACAAATACAGAAGTCAAAGCACTACCACTGCAGAATACAAAGAAAAAGGAAGAAAGGAAAAAAAAAACTGCCCTCCCAAAAAAAAAATCAAATAAAAAAAAAGGACCCCCCACCACAACAAGAAAAAACCCCAAAGAAAAGACCCAAGCTTTCAAAGATTCAAGCCTCAAACTGAGTGATTAGCACTTTTCTTCTAACATTAGAAGTTACTCCTGATGCTCTTGAACTGAGTGGATGAAGGGAGTAAATTAAGCACCATCCTGCAGCCTTTGGTCCTGCAAATGAAAATATGGTGCTACCACAAAATGAGTTTAGGGGAGATCACTTTACCTGCTGGAGAATGAAGGTTTTCATAGCAGCGGTGGTGAAAGGGCCACAAGAAAGTAAAGCACAAGTACACAGCAGTAACTCAAATTCCAGAGGGAAGAACCTTACATTTCCTTACTTACTTAAGTTTACACTTTCATTTGTGGGACACAATTCCTGACCTTCTGCTTGCATCCTGCTCTGAAACCACAAGTCCAACTGTGATGCTGCCATCTAAACGCAGCATTAACGCAAACAGACCTTTAATTTCCTCCTGTGCTATCGCTAATTGGGAGAACTCGTGCTTGGTAAAATCAAAATCTTGCATTGAAGTGCTTCCCATCAGACTGGAGTATGCACACTTACCAGACTCTGCCTTTCTAACTTCACCTACTACTTCAATATGCTCCTACTGTAATAAATCTGATGGCAAGGTTTACAATGCTTAACACTAAATAACTTCATTCTTAAGAAGTCCAAGCAAGTCTTTGCTGAATGCTTTTAGTCTACTACTACCAAACATTCATCTTGGACAGGACAGACTGTCTTATCCTCCCACCTTTACAACAATTCATAAAACAGCTCTGAGGCAGACTCTAATCTCAGCATGAAAAGAAAAGTGACCTCCCCTGCAATATCCCTTTTTTTTCTTCCTCTGTATCAGCTGGATGGGCAAATTGTCAATCTCATTTGGTACATCTTCACTGGTTCTTGTCTGTGATCTTCGTTTTTTGAGAGAGGGTATTTTTAACTCAAGTGGTTTAATTTCTCAGTTTTTGCTCGTAGATTTCAACTCCCAGTTTATTTTTAATTACTTCTTAAAATTACCCTTTTATAAGTTCCATATGACAATTCTGGCTTTTGCAGTATGCCCTTGATTACAAAACCTTTTGTAAAAAAATAAGAAGTACTTTTTCTTACATTTATTATAGACATTATTTAGGGGCTAAATGCTCTGTTACAGTCACCAATACAAATAAACTAGAAATAACCAAGTCAAACACTGTCTTTCTTCTTGTGCAATATAAACAAGCTATTAAAATAAGTATTTTCCATAAAACCTCAAAAAATTATCCAAAAATAACTTCTGATCCAAGTAACTTATTTTGAGAAAAGATTTTAGAAGCTGAAGCCATTTTTTAAGCTAATTTTATGGCTTCTGAATTCTCATCTTTGTAAAACCCATCAATAATCTTTTACTGACTAAAGAAATTTCTGTAAGTAATAAAATTAATCGTGCCCATCAGCATGAAAACATGATATCAAAGGAACAGAAATTGAACAGAATTTATGAACATCTAAACTGTTAGAAAATTTTCATGGTTTAAATACATAGATATGATCATATGAACCATGAACAACATTTTCAAAAAATGGGAAAAACTTGTTCATGAATTTAAATCTGAAACACCCGGGAGATTTATGGTAAACAACAAGCAAACTGCAACAGCCAGAAGGATTTTATCACTTAGAACTTTGGGTCACCCAAAGGAGACAACACATTGTCATGGACAAAGACACTAATTTCAGAAATCTCATGTTAATAGTCTTCTATAGTTCAATGTTCAGCCAGAACATTCTGTTCACAGTACCAAAGAACAATGACAGTCTTGGCAAAGGAAGCTGTTGATTCAGATTCTGATCCATGGCCAAAGCATGTATGCTGATCTACTATGGAAAGTTGTAAATTTCAGCTTCTTTTTGTATGTTTCGTACATACTCCTAAGACCTAAACAAATGTCTCAAAGATGGATGGAATTATAAACCAATTTGGGTTTCAAGAGAAGCATGTGGATCACCCTTCCAGAGAGCTGCATCTGAAGTCACTCATATTCTTCAGACCCTAGTTGAGACTATTGTGACTGACACTAACACTGAAGAGTAACCTGCAATTCTGCCCAGTCTCTGGTGTAGGCAGATATGCAGTAGCAATACCTGACCAAAATAGCACAAACTCTCCATTCTCCTTAACCTTTACTTTTCCACTCATGCTCTAAAATAAAAATCATAGGATAAATAAAGTACAACCTGACAATTTAGCTTCTGCTCCATTCCATAAAAATTAAACTACACCTAGAGCAAAAAGAAAGCTTTGCAATTAACACTAATTCTTTCTAATGAAAGCATGGTGTGTCAAGGAAGATTACTTTTGATCCTGCTTTAAAAATGTGGTTTCTCAGATGAAGAAGGAACATAACAAAGAAAATTCACACACACATCCATGTCTGGTTTTTGTTATTTCAGAAGACTCAGGACCTTTTCTCTGTCTAATAATAAAAAGCACCTAGATCACAAATCTTTTTATAATAAAAATTAATGTGCAAATTTTTATGTAAAGTCACCCATCTCTCAGGCAACTCCTGATATGCAAACTACATTCTCTCCCATCTTCGACATTGCAGTGCAACTCTGAATCTGAAGACTGGAAATTTGAGTTACTGCCATGTGAGTACAGACCTAATATCAAAATAATGTAATTACCAAATTCCTCCAGGACAAAGACTCCTCGCACAGTATTGCACTTTTTAATGTGATTCAGCTCTATGAAAACCTACAAAAACAGGAGGAAAAGTAACATAAAATTAGTTGGGTTTGGAATTTTTTTTTAAACCAAAAATCCAAATTAAACAAAAACATCATCACGACAGATACAACCTGAATTTTATAGCATACACTACCAGTTCATTTACAGTTTAATATATAAATAAAGGGTGAAATAAATATTCAGAAGACAAACTTGCCACAATGCTAGAAATCAACAAAAAACTTAAAAGTGCTAAGAAGCGAAGACAGCAGAAGATGAAGTACCTTCCGCTCCTTGCAGGAGGAGAAAGCATGGAAGAGAAACGAAGGAGTTAGTAACTCTGACATATCCAACATTGCTACCCCTTCAGGCACTCAAATGAGTTATTGCAAAAAGAATACCAACACACCTGAAATACAGCAAAAGAGGGGGACGAGAATAAAGCTGCCTCCCAAATTTGGCACTATTTGTAGCCTCTGATCCATCCCAGGTGGTTTCTGCCCCTCCATGCATCCTCCTCCAGCACAGAGGGCAGGTAAGGGGCACTATATTTCCCACCCTGATACTGATCCTCCTAACCTACCAAGCAGTCAAATTGAATCCAATGAGGAACCACTAACCTTTCTTCTCCCTGACAGTTCTACCATGTAAGATTAGTACTAGAGTTTATGACATACAATCTTCAGAGTTACTCTTGGAACCATCTCCTTTTAAAAGTCAGTACCAGTTTTCTGCTTTAAGCAGGATGGGAGAGTTTGGATCCTTCTCTATGGTTTGCTCACTTCACATATGGCTCTGCCAGTTGAGCAAGCAATTTAGAAAACAAACCTGCCTTAAAGTCATGTTTTACATACATGAACCCCAAAAAGACAAAAGCAGTTGAACTACACAAGGTTTTTCAGTCCAGAACGTGGATGCCGAGATTGCATGAATAAACAAGTTCTCTTTGCATAATGAGTTTGTTTAACATCCAATCTACCTGAAGACACAAACCAGCCCCTTCTTATGTGTACACCTCCAGAAGGGTCAAAGGCAGTACACAGACATAAGAAGCTGTAGCAAGTGCTATAAGGACTCAAAATCCTTATCCCAGTTTCTAGTAGACTTGCTTTTCAAGGCAAGAGAAACACTAAGAGTAACATTGCTCTAATATTCGGAGTGTCTATGTCAAACACCTTAGAGAGGTCCTTGCAAAACTGTATTACAATAGTGTGGTTTGAGTGTCTACACCTTTAGGACACAATGATCTCAGGACCATTTTTTAAAATGCTACTGGAGAAACTTCATTGAGTCGGAAAGAGAAAGGAGACTTAATACCATCTTTTTTTTTGTTTGTTTGCCTGTTTTCATTCATGTTCTATATCAGTTAACTTGGTCAAAAACATTTTATTTTTTGAGGTGTACTTACAGAATAAACAAATCAATAACTGAATACTTTCTTTACTGCACTTAATTCTGTTTTTCTGTAACCTTTTCTGTGAAAAGTTTTTTCCAATCATCTGAAGTATAAAAATTCAGAAACTAAACAGAAAGGGTCAGGCAAAACACTGGCCCTTTAATTTGGCAAGAGTAAAACTGCCTAAGAGACTTGTCTGCCCCAGGTGCTCATGATCTAAGTTAATCAGAGTGCTGCATTTCCTCAAGACCTGTGAGCAAGATGAAAATTTATCAAGTTTGTCACAATTACAATCCATTTTCAGAAGATACGAGTTAAAGGGCAGTTTCTTGCTGTATTGTTTAAGGGATAGAGATGCTCTCCTCTCATTCCATCAGAAAACAGGCATAAAGGAAATAGCTGTTACTTACCCTAGGGACACTGTGGTTCCTCAAGACACAGCATTCAGTGTGGATCCTACTGTAGATGGCATGTGCCTTATGCATCTTTCTAGGCTTCCATCTGTTTTTGACACAGATGAATTCGTAACGGGCACAGGCTACTGAGTCCCAATATTGCAACAGAGTTTGTAGATGTGAACTCAGAATTATCTGCCAATGCCACAGGTACACTTGATTCTTCCCTATTCTAAGGAACATCCTCTGACCTGCTAGGCACAGACAGACGTCAACATTTCTTATTCTTAAACCTACATGTGCTGCAGCATGGTGAGACAATCTGTGAACACTGAAGACAACTCTCACAAGTCAATAACAGGTTGTCCCACCATGCATCTGAGACATTACCTAAGGAAATCACAAGATGATAAGAAAGTACACACACTGCAGATCAAGAGCTTTCAAAAACAGTTTCATAACAGCCAGCTTCCCACTGAAGCAGTATGCTCAGTCTTCTCAGCTAGACTCCATTTATACTTTTCTTTTTAAAAGTGGAAACCCCTCTTCATGTGTTCCTAAATTAATTCTATGACGTCCAGTCAAGCAGAGCAATAGAAATCCCTTATACTAGTAAGCCACAATACTGAAAAGAGTATTTGGAAAGATAGCCAAGAACAAGGCCATCATATTAAGTAAGGAGAGGAAGATGAAGAGAAAGCTGGGCATGATGAGATCCTGTAGGCTTTTGTTGGTCAGTGTCCCCATTCAAACTCCACAGAAATGGAAAATGCCATTTTCAACACCAAAAAAGGGCTGTAGAATCCTGGTTTTAATGATGCTTACATAAACATTCTGAAATCAACCTCCTTAAGGAGCAATTCACACAATGTATACAAGAAGTGAAAAGAAAAAATCATCCAGAATAGCAGACCTTTACCTTTTATTAAGAAAACAGACTGGTTGATGAGTGTCAGAATAAGAATGCCAGCATCCTTTAGCTCCAAAGATTATGAAACTGAAGGGGATTTTTCTTTTTTTTTTTTTTTACATGGTGCAACTACTAGGAGTTCTTTATGTAACTGCTACAGTTGTCCACTCTACAGAAACCCTCAAATGACACACATTTGATATCTGTCTAGGCACCTTGCTTTGAGAAGGAAAACAATGATATCTATATCTTAGATCCCCTAAATGGTACTGAATGCCCTGGTCAGCTGTCAATATAATCTAACAGATCAAGAATTAAACACATTGAATGAATATTTTCCAGAACTGCACTTGTTTCAATATCCATCTTAAGTAATGGCAACTCTCCTGGCTACAGCTTTATTGGAAACGTGATGAAGAGAAGGAATAATCCTTCAGGTGAGGGAGATTGCTGGCATATGTCCTGGGTCTGACCTCTTTTCCCAAAAAAAAGATAGGAATCTTCATGACAGACAGCAAATTAGAACACCATCCTCTCTAAGGAAGAATATGATGAAGCTGGTATTCTACGAGTTCTAGTCGTAGCGCAGGTCTCAGTATCTGTTGTACAAAATTTAAGTGCTCCAGACAGTCCCAAACTAAAAATCAACACAAGGTTTCCCTAAAAAAAGGGAAAATTTTCTTTCTGAATGTCATTACAGTCTTACAGGAAAAGAAAAACAAACTTTAATCTGGAGTTTTTCTTTTGCCCAGGTACATGTGTGCTCACTATGTGCTTAACACTGAGGTTCTTTGTCTTGTGAAGATGCCTGCTACATTTAAGAAAATATGCTGCTGCTGATGTGGCTATCTTTTCACAGATCTTTTCCCACTGCAAATGTCAATGTGCTTGCCTTCTCATTTATGAAATTGAGTCATCTCCATAGAGATGAGCAGTTTGAGCAGAACTTTTTTGACTTCTGGGCGAAGTAGCAAACAGAACATTCCTATTATGTGTCCTGACCTTAGGACAAAGTAATTTCTATTATATCCATCTATAAGGATATCAAACTGTTTCTTTGAGAACAAGGTTTAATAAGGTCTTTAGACCTGCCATTTTAAAGAACTATGAAAATTCATTCTGTACAACCAATAACTTCCTTTTACAGTTCTTTGACTTTCAGCAGGCCCAATGAAAAGATAAAATCCATAACTTAGTCAAGCAGAGTGTTCCATCACTGAGTAGGTCTGAAACTCCAACAGCAGGTTGGACACAACCCAGGTTCTACCTTCATTAGAGACAGCAAGGAAACTAAGGGAGGTTCACAACTCTCCACATACTGGTACATATGAACCCAAGGTGGCACAGGGTGCTGCTATGACCTTAGGAGAAGTATTAAAGATTCTGAGCATGTGTGTTTGAGATGCATGTGCACTTCCAGTGGGATCTACACTGACATATCCTCAAAGAAAAACAAAGCTTGTGTGGGGAGAAAAGTCTAGTCAGGTGGAAAGGAAAAGAAACTCCACAGAGAACTCACAGAAGCTTTTCTTTTTTTCTTTCTTTCTTTCTTTCTCTCTCTCTCTCACATACACACTCACATACACACTCTCCCTTCTCCCCTAAAAATTTATTCTACTGTCTAGCATAGCATGCATTTAATAGATGCAAAACAAAAAAACATAAAGCAAAATAAAAAACAAGGATCAAAGGAAGCAACAGAAACAACATCCAGAGAAAGGAAGAAATGACAATTCTACTTGTGTTTCCTCTATCCCCACAATATCTGCTATTAGGAAGGGAAAATAATCAGTACTTTTTTCATATTCTTGTGAATTACATCAAGAGCCAGTTTCCTATTTCATTTTCATACAAACTTCTACAGATAATTTCTAAAATCTTAAAATACCATAGATTAAATGTAATGCAGAAGGTTGCCTTCTGTACCTGCAACATTCAAACACTGTATCTTTAAGGCTGACAGCTTATGCAATGAGCTTAGATTATTATTAATCACTTTTTCTGTCCCTTAATACAGGCTAACATTTGTTTTATGCTTAGACAATTCAGACCACAAGAAACAAGAAGCTGAAAGATGTATCAACATCTTTCTTTAACAGATTATAGTTTTCCTGAGCATATTTAATTTCAATGTGCTTTTACATGTATATATTGATACATGCTTGTGGGTTTGAGTGTAAAATACCTAAATTTTTTTACCCACATGGAGCTATGTCCTTATTGATACTCTGGGAAGAGGAAACACCTATACAGGCATGCTGCAAAAAGCTTCATGCTCAGTCTTCTCATAGATTTCCCTCATACCTGACTGTGCATAAATTTCAGGTTAATTCCTTCCAGTGTGACCTGAAGAAGACCTCCTTCACCGGTTTTCATATCCTGCACAGGGAACTCACCACCCAACTCAGGGCCTGTGATGTTAATAAAGGGAAAAAAAACCCAAAATAAAAACAACAACAAACCAAAACAAAAATCCAGAGAGAGAAAAAGTGCAGAAAGCAGTCAGCCAAGTCATGGTATATGAAAGGAGAATATAAAATAGTAAAATCATAATTCCTATTAATGTGCATAGCAAAAGAACACTACTAAGAATAGCAGAAACCACTCACTAATGACAGCTTTCTGAGAACCACTAGAATTTTAACTATTGTAATAAATTTCATTCTGGTAACATGAAGTAACATCAATGCCAGTTCATCCTGTATTTACTGTACGTCCTATTGGGGTATTGTTTGTTTGCTTTAAATGCCACCCTTCCTTTCTGCATAGTAAGACCCTGCAATCACATAATACCATAGAAAGCATAGTCTTAAGTACAGATACACAAACAGCACAAAGGAGGCTTGTGTTTGTGAGCTGCATTGCATGGTATTGTTTTAAGCAATTAAAACTTCAAAATGTGATTAAAATAATAATTTAATACAGGATATTAATAGGTGAATCATCTAGACGTTTTAATCTAGTTTCTTTTGCATTATTCAGTTCAGTTAAAAAGGGCATTCTTAAAATGATTTTTGAAAAAATATCATTTTTTGAGCTCTGGGGAACGGTTTTAAACACGATACAAACACTTCTCAAACACATTTTTAATACTACAATTGTCCAATTCTCAAAATACCTTTGAAATACACTCTAGCTAAAGACAACAATCTGCTGCTTGCACATTGCTACTTGCATGAAGTTACCTCAAGACTCCCAAGTAAAAGAAGATTATGTTCAAAGGAGTTACTAATAAGAAAGATGCTGATTGCAGATGAAACACCAAATGTTCCCAACATGTAAAATCTTGTACCTGGTTTAATGCTTTGCTGCCTTGCTGCTGCTCGCTCCATACTGTCTTTTACACAGTAGTACAGCTCCCGACACTAACAGATACAAGAAGAGTAATACAATATTATTTCTCCAAATTACTAAGGGAGGGAAAAGAACAGCAAGATTCTAAGATTGTACAAAAAGAACAAGTTCCATGTGGTGCCCAAGTTCAAGCAGACCTAATTACTAGTTAGTACTTGTATTTGTTTTACAAGATGATAGAGAAACTATTTCATAGCATTTAACCACACAAGCTAGTGAAGAGTTCATGCCTTGGCACATTCTAACCAAGCCTACGCAGTTTCTTACTGTAGAAAAGGCATCAAAATAATCCCTCCTTTTCCTTCAGCTTCCAGCAATCAATATTGTTAGTTATGCACATAATACCCATCTTTTTGTTATTCATATCAATTTCCTTATGGCATATTCTTCTATTCATCTTCCTTCAACTCTGAAATTAAGCCATATTCTCAAAGCTAAATTTAAGAAAATTTTCTATCCATAGCCTGATACAGCACACAGAAAAGGTTGAGCTACCCTATTCTAGAAAGGAACAAATCTCATGGATGGACAAACTCAATAGCTGAGATCAATGGCTCAACATACAAGTGGAAACCAGTGACAAATGGTGTTCCCTGGGTGTCAGTACTGGGTCTGAGGGGGGCTCTTTAACACCTTTGTCACTGACATGGACAGTGGGAGAAATGGAAGGTGTCCCATGGCAGTGGGGCATTGAAAGTACGTGATCTTAAAGGTCCCCTTCAACCTAAGTCATTCCATGATTCTAAGATCAAAAATTATACAATTGCCTCCTAGGGCATAGTTTTATTTAGGTTTTGCTCATGAATCCTCTGTAATATTTTACTATCTTCACAAGCCTGCAAGCTCACATAATATTTAGTAATACTGATGCTTTCCTTCTCCTAACAGAAAAGCTACATGTCATTTCTTAAATTACTTTCTGGTGGACAACTGACTTCAAGTAAATGCCAGGGCACAATGCCAGCTTCAGATGCCAGTGCTGCTAAACAGCCAGTGCAGCTCAAGTGCTGGAAAGAGAATGCTAATTTTTGACTGAACGTGGAATATGACATGCAAAGGATTTGGTTTTTCCAGTGCAGTTATCCTGCAGTATTCTGTATATTAAGCAAGACACGAACCTTCTTTGTGTAGAACTTGTTCAGTTGTGTCTCCTGACCATTCCTCCGCCAAAGGCAAAGCACTTTTGTTTTGGGACAGTAAGTCATGTTGATGAGTTTCTCATACCACCAACGTTCATACACAGTTCCAATGTTGCTTCTCAGCACGATACAATCATCACATACCTGGAAGGACAAAATATTACGTAAGATTTTTAATGCTGTTTCTCTTATTTCTTCTGCTACTGATTGCATTAGTATTATCCTTGTCTTTACCTCCATGAAAAATATGTCTCCTGTTGTGTCTGTCCCAGCATGTACTACAAAAGTCTGCTTCTTGATGTGGCGGCTGCCACTGGGTCTCACAGGGAGTTCCCGTCCATTCTAGAAAAAAACCCACATGCAATCATTAATGAACTTTGAAAATAAATATCCATTAGATGACACAAATGAAAGAAAGAAGAATTTTTAACAGTATTTAATAAGCTGGTTGGAGACAATTTTGGAAAAAGCCGTAAGCAAGATATCCTAGTAAATTTAGTTTCAACAAGTGTGACTGTGAGAGTTATCACAGCATACAACATTCACATGGTATCATACTCAGTATGGGAAGAGAGGTGTCTGAGTTCTGCTATCATTGCAGTAAAGTGATCTGATTTTTCCCAATTAATTATAAGATAATTTTGTGTCTTTCCTGTGCAGAAAAGTAAATTCCAAATGTAGAAATTACCTTTAAAAGAGCCTAACTTGTTTCCACCCTGGTGATAGTTGCGTTAAAAACTGGCTAGATTTAGTAACTGGAGCTTTAGCCCATATTCTTAGTGATCATTACAGGACATCAGGTTTATTCTGTATGAATACTGGAAACAGTTTTGTACAGAAACTGATAGCTACAAGTCTTATAGTGGCCTGGAAACTGATAGAAAACTAAATACTTCTTATAGTAATCATAAAGGTTCCTGCCAACAGAAGTTATTAAGAAAGCATAAATATTGTACAGAACTGTGGTATGTAAGTGTCATGTTTATACATATTTGTATTGCAGTTCTAACTGTAACATTAAAATATCATAAACAGGGTCATATAGTCACAGTCTTCACTCTATACTTGTGAAGAGTAGCATTTAAAAATTCAATTAATTATTTTTAATATTTTTAAATTAGTGTTGCGGAGAATATACGTAAGATTTTTCAGGCAATTTATTTCCTCCACTGTAGATCTCAGAGAAATTTCACTCATCACTGTTTTACTTACCAGATTGGCAAGTTTGTCTAGAATATCATTTATTTGCTGGCTGTGCACCAGTCCAATATGTGATTTTCCCATTAGACGACGCACCTTTTTCCTAATATCATTCTTGTTCACCTAGAAAGCAGATATACACAGACAGTTGCATTCTCTTCTCTATTCACAGGAGGCAACTCCAATCTCCTACACATATCTCTGCTTCCATTGCTAAGAAGCAAACCAACTGATCTCCAGTTCACTTATTCTAGGACGTCTTTAATCAGCAGTACAGGACCACATTGCACATATCCCACTTTTTCCAGCTACTGTTCAAGTGATGCTGTGCACAGGAGATTTACTGCCTGCCCATGGACACAAGCTGCAGTTCCACTACCCACCACTTCCAACTACTGACATCAAAAGGCTCAGTTCCCCATGAGCCTCATTGGCCAGACCAGGCTCTCCATCTCTTCCTCTGCAAAGACTCCATTTAGGCAGCTGTGGAGCCCTCAACACAACATGGTGTCTTTCAGAGTTCTCGTTCTTTCACCATGTGTTTCCTGGTCACTAGGCTGTGGCTCTAACAAGCACTCCCAGAGAGTCTTCAAACAGCAAAAGGTTCCACCTGAAGATGAGCTGCAGGCAAGCTCAGAAGCAAAATATTTCTGCCTCAGCTGTCATTTCAAAAGGCTACTTAGAATGCCAGCCACTGATACTGAAGGCTTCAAGACAGCACACTCTTGTTTGAGTGCTGATTTCAAGCTGGATCGTACCTTGTTTTTTAACACATTGGCATTATGACCTTAATGTTGTGGAGTATATAAAACAAACTCAACCTGCTTTCTTCCACTGGCAAGAATTGTTTGTGCTTGAAAGAAAGCATTGTATTTTTCAATATATTTTAAAATTAAAACCTACTAGGCTCTGCTATCCAAAACAAGAAAATAAATTACACTACTAAGGTGTTGCGTTTGCAGGATTATGCTTCCCTTGACAGCTCAAATAAATTCATCTCTCTTGTAATAGAAAAGCTTCCAACTTTGCAATTTCTACAAGAAACTGCCCTTATTTATCCACTGTTGTGAATTCCATAAACAGAAATGTATGGTTTCAAGACAACACCAATGAAAAATACTACTTAAATCTGAGCAGCAATCTATCAAAAAGAACAAGAAGTCACCTTTATCATAAGCATATAAGCAATCATATTATGCAGCAGTGTAGCCAACAAGCGATCCTCATCATCCTCCAAACGCTTTCGATCGTGCTCTCCCAGGGAAAGATACCTGCAAGGAGAGCTACATCTGAAGCAGACTCACAGGCATTTTTCATCCACTTCACTAAAGCACTGCCAGAGGACACAGCACTGTTTGTGAAGTGTATGGCAAATAACACCTCCAAAAACACTAAGCCAAACAGGCATTTTCCAGTAAAACACTGTGATCAGTAATTAAACATTTCCCTTAATTATTAACTAGTTGAAGCAAATAACATCTGCTCAGTGGGAAATTTGTTAGTGGTCCACTGGGCTTATCCATTTCCTGTTCTCTGCAGTCACAGCTCCGTGACAATAACAACTGTCAGAAGAGGAACATAACATTCAGGACAAGAGCCATCCAGTATTACAGCTTAAATACAGCTGCAAGGCAGAAGAAAGCTGATGAAGGACGTGCACCAGGCACCAGGCACTCTCTTTTTTCCAGTAAGGTAAGCAGTTTCTGGAATAATAGTTTTGAAACTACCACCCCAAACTAGATCTTATTTTGGCTACTAGATTTCATGTTCCATGATAGCATGGATGGAGGCAGCAGAGCTGCAGGGGGTAGAGAGCACAGAATGATCAGCTGTTAACAGAGCTCGGGGGAGGAAGAGAAAGTTAGTCAAGACCAACATTTTAGAAGCAGTCAAGCCTTAGGCAACCACGCAGATATTTCTAGGGAGTGGTTTCCTTATGGGTTTTTGTGTTTAACTACAAGCTGTGAAAACACCTTTAAGTTACTTTGCATTTTGAGAAGGCTGAAAATGCCATTTCTGGAAATATTTGATTTTTTTCACTATATGACACACTATTATTCCAGAATATAGCCATCCTGCCACAGAAATCTCTTTCTTTATCAATGATCAAGTCTATTCCATCTGTTCATATTATTATGCTTACATTACCCATTTATCTGGAAATATCTCATCACAAGTTAAAATATATATATATCATAACTAAAGACAAGTATTTCAGTATCAGAAGCTATTGATCAGCAGAGAGAGAAAAGTTTCTTTGCTTTGGAATAGTCAGGTATAGTAACAAGGTTTATAAAGTGACAATAGCATATTAGGCAGAATTAAAATCATTTTTTGCTACTATTTTTACTATTTCAGCCCCAGGTGAAACAATGAGGAAGAAAAAGGTCGACTAAAGAATTTACCTGTCAATCATCTCCTGAGGTCCCTGGTCCATCCCCATTCCTTCTCTCTCTAACATCACAGCATCCAAAAAAGCATCTTCCCAGAACTGCATCTGGTCCCACAGTGTTGAACGCTCTTTGCCTGTGCAATGTATAAAATATTGAGCATTTATTCCATTTACTCCAATCAGACACTTTACAATTAACTCCTGTTCATTCCCACTCCTTGAAAATACCGTAAGACAACACACAATGCAACTATATTAAAAAATAAAAAAGGTTACTTTTTTTAAACCACAAGCAATATCACAACTGAAGAAAAGTGTAAAAGGAAAGACAAGACAGATCTCTCATTCTAATCAACGGCACAATATTTTTAACCCCTTACAGTGAAGTACCTCTAATCTCTATTTTTTAAGGAGTATAGCTTCTTCCATAAATTGTTAACACTGCCCAAAAGAGACAAGAATATCTCACACAGACACAGATCACAGCAAACACATAGAGAAGTGGAAAGATAAGATTATTACTCAGAGAGAAGGTTTCCATTGCAGCATCCTCTAACTGGTCCCAGACAGATCCTTTATCCCTACCTGCACCATTCCAAGCAGGTAGGAACGATAAATGGGAAGGATGAAAAACACAGGAAGAGAGAGCTTTTGATTAACAGCAAGTCCAGACAAAATACAAGAAAGCCAATATCCTCCTAATTCAGGGATACTCTTGAAGCCCTTTAGTATTCCGAGTTTAGCCCTCTGTTCAGTGACTTAAGCTGAATGATCTTTTTTTCAAGATGAGTGATACATTTTAGCTTTCCATACAGACCTAATTTCCTTCTCCCCTTCCTCATACTGTTTAAAGAACTCACATTGAAGATGAGCAAGGGACTTGGATGGACTTCATTTTATGCAAATTACACCACTCACACCAATCTCCTCTTAGTCTTATTCAATTTCCCCAGCAAAACCTTGGCTTTAGTCTGAATGGTCTGATGTGCCTTCCTATTTTACCAGCATGGACAACAGTTAGAGGCTAAAAGCAGCGTCACAGAAAGTGAAAATTCCAGTCTGTCCTAGACATGATTTCATCTGACCTTCAACCTGAAATATTCTCTCCCCACAAAAAAAAATAAAAAAGAAGCTTACCCAAAAGTCCTTCATATAGATAGACACGCTGGTTCCCATCCTCTGGACCTCTCCCTGGAGTACTCCCTTTGCTATCCTTCACACTCTGCTTCAGGTTGTGAGACTTGGCCTGAAAATAATACCAGAGGTATTGGCAATTTAACTCTGCACCCTGCAGGGTTCTCTCTTGCCCTGTTGGATTTAACAGATAGTTTAAAAGCTATACTTCAAAAAAGCTTCTCCTGAAAACATTCACAAAACAATTGTTTTGTTCAAAGAGCAGCATAATACACTTCAACATCCAGAGTCAGACAAAGAAAAATCAAAACAGACGAAGAGAGAAATCAAAACTCAGAGGAGGCACAGTGCTTCCCTGGAGGAAAACTGAGGCAAAACAAAAATGCAAGCCCCAGACTAAAGGAAAGAACCTTTTCTGTCATCCCCCATATTTCACACTTATGCATTCATAAAGGTATGACATTAAGCAAATAATTACATTTCATCTGGCCTGAAGAGTGAGAGCTGGGACTGCCAGCTAGTAGCAGGAACTGTGAGAACAAAGTTGGTCCATTTATTTCTCTACCACCAGGTAAACTATGGTGTGATATTTGAATTCATCACACATCAGAAATACCCACCATCTTTGTTCTAAATCTCTTATAATAGTTCTTAGAATTCTATTTAGTTTCTACTTAGTTTGATTCTATTTAGTTTAGTAGAAAAACACAGAAAAGTAACTGTTAAAAAAGTCTGACTCTTCAGAAACCGAGAGGACACCCTCTTGGAACAAAGGAAGCAGACACGCTTAAATCATTTTCATTCTTTTTGTACAAGTCTGCCATGAAACACAATGGTTTTATTTGTTTCTTAACATTAGAAGTAGAAGCCCTGTAAAGGCTTTTACAATATTATCAGGATTATGAAATAATGAACACTGTGAGACTAATCTTAAGGCACTGCAAGTTGCTTTTTATTTCACTGATAGTTTGAGTTAGCCAAATCACGTGTATCATTATTTTCTTGGTAAGATGTATATTAGAGGTTATACACGATAATCAAAATGAAGTGCTCACAAATAATTTGAATTTTACCACATACAGCTCTTCCAACTAGGTAAATGTATTTAAATGTTATGATTACACTTCAAATATAACTAAAGTAATATTTTAAAGAATCAAAACAGCTGCTAAAACTCCTTTGCTCTATCAAACAGCTGCTCCTAAGAAACAGGGAATTTTCCTTTTAGTTAAGGATGAACAATTCCCACCAATTTTGCATTGCCTTGGAAAAGTAATTAAATGTCAATTTGGTTGAGATAAATATGGAATTATTAATTGAATATTAAACATTACTAGAGTCTCTAAGGTGGTGCAAGATGTGAATCTATTACTTTCAAAAAATTATTACACAGGAAATGAAGAAAACGTACGTGGATCCAGACAAAACTACATCTTTGACAATGTAATATGGTAAGTCATTGCTGATTAACCCTTAGAACTGAATCAGAGATCCTCTTCTACACATGTACACACATTGAAATACTACTGTACAATATACATTAAAAGAAAAGGAAGTCTGTAATGCCCTTACAAAGATAGAGCTAGTAGCAGAATTTGTCTCAATTTCACTGTCTGACACAGTGCCTCTGGATCCTGCTAAATTGCCACCATTTTCCACGCTTGGGCCATCACCAGCATTGCTACTCAAGTCACTGTCTGCTCCCAATGTCTCTCCAGAACTGTTACTGACCTGTGGAGAAAAATAAAGCAATTACCTTCAACAGATAATACATCAGAGAATTTGTTCTTATTTTTAACGCATCAAACAATCTACCTTTTTTGTTCTCAGGTTACCTCTTTAAACTTCTTTTTTATAGATGGTTTATACACAACTAAGACATATTTACAGAATTGTTGCAACCCACCAGTTCCATAAACACACCAATACGTAGGAACATGTACCAGCAAGGAGCACCCTATATATGGAGGCTGCAGTCTGCTCATGAAGCAAGCACTGTACATGTTCTGTCACACACACACGCTTGCTACCCACTCAGAGACTCTGGAGAGAGAACTCACAGAGTACATGATGCACATGTGACACTGCTGCCACACCACACAAAATGTAGGCATGGAATTCTCTTCCCTACTTTAACAGACAGTCAATCCCATCCAGATTTCACTCTGGTCATATCCTACCACAGTGCTGACTTCAGAATCCTGGCTTGTACTTCGGACCATAACTGTTGGTCCTCCACTGGGAAGAGAGTCAAAATCACTCTTCTGCAATCAAAACATATGAAGGACGAGAAGAGACACATTAGTTTTTACCATCACTTCCCATTCTTCTGGGCTTTTGAATCACATGCCTTATGCTTCCTTAGTTTATTTAGCCAATCAAATAGGAACTGCTGTCTAAGTGTCAAAAACATCATTGTGTCCTGTAACTGAGTTTGCAAAAACCAATGCCCTAGAGAAAGGGGCAAAGAAATTTTACCAAATGAGCCTCTCAAGAATACTCAAACTCTTGAGCTCTTCCCATAATTAAGTCATGAATAGAAGAATCCTGTCTTTTACCACGTAAATAAAGCAAGCATAGGAGCCACTGACCTGAGAACCTGAGGCCAAACTGAGGCCACTGTCTGCACTGATCTGGGACTTCTTCTCATCTGTTTCTCCCAAATCACATTGTTTCACGCCTTCTGGTCCTAAATAAAGGAAAAAGTAAATAATTACTGCACCAAGAAAAAAACAGCATAGGAGAAAACAGATGACAGACTGGAAGCAGGAACAATACCAAGAAAAGAGATTTGCGTTCTCATTATTTGATTTTTAATGTCTTTTTTATTATTCCTTGGTATTGAAAACAAGAAGGACAGCAGAATTAATCTGCTAGTTTGAATTTCAAATACTCTGAAGTCCATGAGTGACTATAATTAAACAGTACCTTTCTTAGCCATTCAAGAGAGATAAGAAGACAGACAAGTAGCTTCCAGTTACAATAACACATGCAGAGCAGTTGACATTCAACTCTAGGAAGCCACTTCCTTTAATTCTTGGTAATAAAAAACAATACCTATTTACTTAAAAGTCAGAATCATTTTTTGAACAGCTAAATTGCTCAAAGTCCTGGAATGAGTTTTTTTGGTTGCCCACTGCAACTGTCTAGGCAAAAAAACAGGCAACACATGACAAGAAAATAAACAGCGACAACTGGTGTTACCCAGTAAGATTTTCAAAGACTGAGCTTATACCATGCTGTACTTCCCAGTGTTCCCCAATTACATTAACAAATGGCTCTCCAGAGTTGGCAATCACACAGGTAGGGGAGAGAGAGGGAATCAGCAAGCTTTTAAGTCATGCATTTAACCCAATGCTTCAAAAAACAAAAAAGGGAAAGAAAGAATAAAGAACTTTATGTTAAATTTTCCATGCACTTCTAGAATCGTATCATCTATTGTCCTCAGATGGGATGGCAGAAAGAAAAGAGAATGATGGAGAGGTAGAGCCTGAAAAGAAATTTGGATAAGCACTGAATGAAGTAAATAGCAATGCAGGAGAAGAGTGTGTTATAGGCTGTACACAGAATGTTAATACTCTCAGAAAGGGGAAGAGGCTGAATGCAATACTTCTGCCATAGCCATATCTGCCAACTATTCAGTAACAGGAAGACATGATCAGCTGCTGGAATATTTGCATTATATACCCATGTATATAGCCAGTATCTCTAAGCAAACAGTGCCACTATCTCAGTAACCACTGATCACAACAACCTGGGAATTATGAACATGTTTGTATTATATGTAACATTAGAGAGGATAAGACAGTGAAAAGGAAAGAAAAAGGGAAGGGAGGAGAGAGAGAGAGAGAGAGAGAGAAGGATAATATACAAATATTTGTGGCAGTGAGTTTGAGATGATATGTAAACTCATGAATAGCAAAGCCATAAGCGGGCTGTGCAGACCATACTAGCTTACTACTCAACCACCAATTCTTCCTGTTTCTAGTGTCTACAGAAAGTATTCTTCATTTGTCAGAGTATTTTGTCTCCAACCCAAATGCCTTAGTTACTGTAAATCAATGCCTCAAAAACTCTAAGAAAGAGAGAGCATAAACAAAATTTATGAAGAAAAATACCTAAAAATACCTTTTTTAAGAATTTTTAATATTATTTTCCATAGAAATACACATAGCTCACTTCTAGAGGTCTATCTTCACTCATTCAAGAGGTCATCATTTCTAGTTTTGATACAGCAAAAAGTTTTATATCTCATTACTACAGCAGTAATTGTTTTAAGCAATTTAGGAGTTTCCTGTCCCAACACATAATTCAGATACGTTTCTGGCAGTTTGGCTTTTAAAGGAATTGAAATTGACTGAAGCAGTTCAGATATTTGAGGGCTGTAACTGAGTTTAAGGAGCACAATACAACAACAACAATTACATTGTTGTCACTGTCAATTTACAGGCACTTAAAAACCTCCCTTTCCCTTCTTTATGGAGCCAAATGTCTAATACACATGGAACACTAAAACCTCAATTTGTCTCTCCCAATGTAGGCACCTACCTGAAAGGCTCAGTTTGGGAGAGCAGGTGTGTGCAGGTGCTATGTGTCTGTCTCACACACTCCTAGCTCAGCAGATAGCAATTCACAACCTGAGCACAGTCAACTGCACTGCAGAGGTGCCCCACCGGCCCCATTGCCTCTGAACTAACTGCAGATGCTCATTTGTACTTCAGAGACCTATTTAACTGAGGTGCCTAAAATTACTATAAGCAAGCCCAGGCCCAGTCAGAATGTTAGGAAACTTCACTCATTCATCTCAGCAATTAATCCTTCCCAAAGTTCAGTCTGTAAAATAGGCAGCATCAGCTCTGCCAAGTACAAACAAAGCTTATGGTTAGAAACACCTACCACAACATGGTTGTTATCAACTGGCTGTTGTCCTTATGTCATATGTCCCTATTTACAACAGTGACAACCAAAAGAGCAAAACCTGGCATTGCACCTGCTGAGTACACATATTCAATATTTTTTTCATAATCATATTTCAATAGATGTTCAGATTCATGTAGATTTAGACTATTATTTAGTCTCTGCAACAGCCTCAAACCATTTCACTCCTTCTTTACCAAGGGATATGAAAAACAAAATCAGGTTGATTCCTTATTATGAGGCTATTTTCTAGAAGCCATCACTAAATACAATTCTTCACATACACCTTCTCTCTCCCCCTCAGAAGTATTTCTTGTTGCAGACTGACTGCTCATGGTTGATGCCAGATAACAAAATTCGCCATGCCATGGCTTGAACAAACAGGAATTTTTCATTCCAGTAACATTTAATCAATCAACATATCCATGTCAACAACTTGTTAAACAAGTCTTAACTTTCAAGGAAGGACATGGAATATCTTAAAATTCTTCCATATTTATCTGATTGGTGAGGATGCAGAACACCTGCTTCCTCTTCTTTGAAAGCAACAGTCGAGGGAGGAAAAACGAAAGAAAAAAAAAAAAAAAAAGAGAACATTTGAACACAATTTCCTCAGGGCAAACAGATCCTTTTGGTCTTTTCAATGGAGACTTTCTTGATAGATTTTGTTCTTGTGGGTATAAAACCTGTGTGCCATAGATGCAAGCTCACCCTGCACCTGGGGAGTTGGCAGTTATGGGGAGGCTGGAGGACTCAGTTTCTATGGTTTTTTAAATTTCCTTACTCGTTTTTTCCAAAGATTTTTGCTTTTTCACTTCCTGGTGCTTGTTCCACAATTCTACCCAAGAGGCATTGAAAGTGGGAGAGAAAGAGAAAGAGTCAGCAGCTGGTCAGACAGGTGAAAATGGGGAAAAAAATTAATAACAAAAACCCCACCCCTTCACCTCAAAAAAAAAAAAAAAAAGAAAAAGAAAAGGAAAAAAGGCAGAATTTTATGACAACTATTGAGTGAAGGGTTAATTAACACCATTTTAAAAGAAATCAGTGTTAGGTATTGAGCACTGCATCATCTTTTAGTAACAGAATTCATACATTAAAACTGACTTCATACAGTCGTGGTGATACATCCCCCCTTCTCTCCTCGGGCCACACTTTGACAGCAATGAATCAACTAAAGAAAAACAGCTCTTATGAACAAATAATTATCACCTTTTCTAAGAAATGGATTTAAGACTGTCAGATATTTACTCCTCTATAACACAGGCATCACAGAAGCTCTAATTAACACAAACATTTTAATTTCTCTAGTTTATATCACTGAAAGGAGAAAGACACAAAAACAGCAGCAGCAATTCCAAAAATATTAAAGTGTAGATTAACACAATAATTAACCAATATTATATCTTACATATTATCACAAAGTTTACAAGTTATTTTTGACCTGGCAACATTCTCAATAAGTGCCTGGCTCTCCCTATGAACCGGTCCTATATGCAAAGAGCTGAACTTCTCTGCATCCACTTGCTCCTCTCAGGGTATAGAGAACAGAAAATGGCAAAGAACTAAAATGAGCAAGATATCACACATGCTTAACTCCAACTTCCAAAACTCAAAGGCACAGCACTCTAATCAAGTTGACAAATTGCATAAGAGAATATACAATGCACAGACCAGCAAAACAGTGTAAAGTTTTCTTAAAACTGAATTTGAAAATTAGCCCTGCAACAAAACAGTGATGAGGCACGTGCACTTTTCTATCACTCACATTGTTCAACTCTCTGAAATGCAGTCACCTTTTCTGCCCAGAAACATTAGGTCATTCCAGGTGCTGGCCCACTGGCCAAAGGAAACATTACAAGCTGACATGCTGAGCTGACTCCAAGTGTTAGGCACTGTCCTCTCTCACTAGCACCATTAAAGCTGGGGACACTACAGACAAAGATCCTCTTAGAAAACTGGCAAAGGGAAGGAAAAAGAAGTAAAATGTTCTTTTACTGCTCTTTAAGAAAACTTCCTGAGCAACTGAAAGGTCACTTAAGTGTGTTAGAAACCCACTCCACCCTGCAAATAGCAGAAATAAGGGCAAGACAGGCTCTAAATAAGTTCTATTGAGCAAAATGTCTACTGAAAAAAATTAAGGAGAGGTTACAATTGTGGAGGAAGGCTCCAAAGTATTATGAAAAAAGACATGAAGAGTGAGACAAATGCAACAAGGTAGAAAAAGCTAGAAAGATGGCTTCTAGCCTACCAGCTTCTAGATCTGCTTTGTGATTGATGGATGTTCCTTCAACTTACATAAACAGACAGATGGATAAGATAGAATTGCTGAGGGATCCAAACAGCATCCTACAGGCTTATCAAGCTGAGTATACACTGACACAGATAACAATCTCTAAGATGGACTGAATTTGTTTGTTAAAAGGCTTTGAAAACATCTGGCCTCTTGCATGCTCAGTCTATATGGCTTTACTTTAAAAATCACCAGTCTGAAAGCTACAACACCTGCCATTAACTTACTTTTAGCTGTTAATTTACTGTAGAGTATATCCCAGCACATTAAAAACAGACTAGATTTTACTCCCAACTACTTAGACCAAGAAGAAAACCAAAACTTTAAATAAACTCTGAGGGCATAAAATACTACAACTATGGCTTTGTTACATGACCCTGAACTAAACAGGACAGCAGGTCCATAAAGGATCTAATGCAGATGAAGTATATAGCACAATCTTTTATTTAAAAAAAAAAACAACCGAAATAAAGTGATCTGACCAGGTTAAACAACTATTTAAAAACTAGTAATGGGAACTTCAGTAAGTACTGACATTTTCATTAACAGTTATGGAAAGTATGCAATAAACCAAACCAAACTTATCACTAACATTAAGGGGTAAATTAATTAACTATCAACTTAAAAGCCACCAGGTTCCCAACAAAAAGACCTACACTACAGGTGATGAACCCTAGAAGACAAGAACCCCAGAAGTAAGCAAATGGTGTGTATCAGAAGCATCATGTTCACACTGAATTTTCTAGGTAGGAATTAGGTATCAAGGCACAGTCAAGCTCAAAGCTCAGCTGGTAAAAATCCATCTCACTTCACCTCAGAAACAGGAAACTCTGTGAACTTCATGGCCATTGCTCCTGTGGTACCAGAAAACTGCACAGATTCAGCTACCACAGATTCAGCTCTAGATCTGAGATGCAGTTTAATCACCACACTAACATACACTTTACACATGACTACTGCAAACAGAGCTGCACAATACTTTACTCCATCCTTCTAAAGACTTCCCTTTCTAGTATTTCCTCCTGTATCTAGGTAAAAAGATTAGCAGCCCAATTTGCATTTCTTCTATACAATACCAAGAGATTAATTCAAAGTCTTATTTACATATCTGCAACCTGAGGCTGTAAGTACCTTCCAGACTTCACAGAATCAAGGAACTGCTGAAGTTCAAAGGGACCCACGGACATCATCTAGTCCAACCTCCCTGCTTAAAGCAGGATCAACTAAAGCTGCCTGCCACAGGACCATTTCCAGTCAGGTATTCACTTTCTCCACAGATGGGGAATCCACCACCTTTCCAAGCAACCTGTTCCAGTGTTGGATCATCTTCACATAAAAACACTTTTTTCCTATGTTTAAATTGAACTACTCAAAAATACGTTACTATTTCAGCAACATGTAAATGTTTACCAAATGCTCTTCCCTAAAAAAATTAGTTTGAATGAGAACATCTGCATTTCACAGCCAGGCCATGACTAATGCCAGTCCTGTAAATCCAAAGTTGTCTTATTCTGAAGTTTCCATGACAGAATATAAAGGAAGTATAATAGGCAATCAGCTCTAATTATCTCTCTGCAACACAAGAGAAACACCCTTTACTTCTAGATCACACAGGTCAGATGAACATGGAGACTACACTGTTTTTACAGCAATTTCCTAACAAGTTACTTGCATACCAGATCATGTTTTGTGGTGAAAGACAAAAGCAGTTAGAAAAAAAGGCTTCAGGAAAAACATTCAAGTCTTTTGAACTTTGGTCAGTCTAAGTAAAACCATATCCTTCACGTAATTTAGCTCCATAAAAGACAAGTGGAAACCATCATAGCATCAGAACTACTGATGAGCATGTACCTTTGCCTGTCCTTGAAGACTGTGAATTGTTTAAGGCTTATATTCTAGCAACAGTAGTTAACATGGCATATTACATGGCACTTCTTTTGAAAAGCACTTCTTATGATGCTTCACAAATGAATTATCTGATCTCTATGATTTCCATTTCTATAAGGCTTTAATTTTATCCAGGGGAAAGAAGCCATTTTAGCAATATCATCAAAAGATCTCTCTTCATTCATTAAAAGAACACTGTCCTAGAGCCTGGTTTATTCTTAGTTCTGCCAGAAGCATACTTTCCTTTTTCTCTTCTACAGAAAAGTAATGAAGTACCCAGAGCAAACCAGGCAACCAACTGAAATGCTGGAAATCTGAATCTGAAACTCTTTCAGAATAATGACAGCTTTTCAAACAGAGTGCAAGATTAGTTTCTGATCAACTGCCTCCATAGATCACCTCTTAACACAAGAAAGCCAATCAAGTCAGAGGGGCTCAGTATCAGTTCAGGAATGACAGAATCCAGCCTGTAGTTATTATGTGTGCATAAGAATGGATGTCTGTACTCCTGTCACTTAGCCCAACACACACATTCCCCTGTCTTATGCCACAAACTACACATACATCCTCACAGCACCACATTTTCAAAAGATTAATCTTTCATACAGTGATTCCATAAAAATGTTATTTTAAACAGACACTGTAAGAAGCAACATCTGTAATTTAACATGACATATTTTTGCGGTTGACAAAATATTTCTCATATGCTGATGGTCTCATGTTTACAACTCACAGCCCATAGGTTTCAACCAAAGTAATTTTTTTCTTTCTCCTCCAAAAAAGTCTGTAAATCCCTTTTTAAATAAAATAGTTCTGAAAGCTCTACTTCAAACTTTTTCCCAAGACATAGGGAAAAGCTATACCATATCTCAGAGTAAGATAGGAACATCTCCAGTGGGCAGCCTAGCAGATGCTGTTTAGAAGAACACATGTGCTATTTGCTATTGCATAGAAGGAAAATCCATCAGTCCTGCTCACTGAAACTGTAACACTATAACTAAAATTTTCTTGGAAATTTTGTTGTTAACAGCCAGCAGATTTTGGATCTCACTTATATCAGGATACAATCTACAAAATTCACAGGTAGCCAGCAATGACAGAAAAACTTTTTGTTCTATGCTTCCCTTCCACAGCTGCCCTTTCTGAAGTCCTGCTGTCCCTGTTCCTCTATTGCCATTTCCCGCTGCTGGAAAACAGCAATCACAGAGCAAAAAATAAGGCTGTTTAAGGTGTAATGAAATATAGAAACAGTTAAGATCAGACAGCTTCTGGGAGAAAATTGCAGTGGATAGTTTATTCAGGAGTAGGGTGAAAACACATGTGATTGTTCCTTGTGATCCAAGGTGTAAATGAAGCATGTTACAGTAGCAATGTAGTGTGTTAAAATGGAGAGAATGCAAATAGAACCTAATGCCGAACCAGAAGTCCCCCCTGCACTTCACATGCACCTCAATACACACCAATGGAAGCAATAAAATTTTCTTCCTTTAGACTTCTCGTGTCAAACTCCCTTGGCCCTTTGCCTGCAGGGCTCGGTGGCTTTGGCATTAGCTGAGGTCCCGGCAGCTGCATCGCAGGTTTTGGCTCCACTCTTGGGGATGATGCAGGATCTTTGCCAACTGGAGTGACAGATCCATCTGTAGGACTTCGTTTTCTCTTTTCTGGTTCTTTAAATAAAAACAACAGTGTTGAGAGAAAATAAGTAAATAAATAAATAAATAACTAGAAAGAAACATAAGGAAAAAGGAAATGAGAGCCAGAGAAGAAAGATGAGACAGATGGTTTCACCTAAATCATTAAGTCTGGCACTGAAACAGCTCAGTGCCACATTTGTTTCCCATAGGTCAATATGGCTTGCTGATAGTCTGACCCACTGGTGGAAACAGAAGAGGAGAAAGCCAGAGTACTGTTTTAGGGATACTCAAGTATCTCATTTCTGTATATCTGAAACCTAGGAATGTTCTCTGACACAGTAACTGTAGCATCTTCTCTGCCGAACTGTGAAAAATTAAACAACTCTGCCTAAACTACCAAGAATAAAATTTACAGAAGATAAGTAAGTTCCTCTCACAATGCAAAGATAAAAACACAATCATGTTTCATAGGTAACATTAAATGAAACTTCAGTTAAGGAGAAAAAAAAAAAATACCCCAAAAATACCTATCAGCTATAGCTTTTCCATCAATCTCTGAGACTTCCTATAACCACATATGTGCCTAAAGGCAGTTTGAATTATTTCTCTGTATCAAACCCCACAATTTGAACTACAGCAAAACCTTCAGAAAAAAAAAATTAAAACCAGGTTTTCCATAAAGAGCCTCCCACAGAAACTATTCCAATACCTGATGAATCTAATAGTCAAAACTTCATATCCTACTAGCTAATACTAGAACTTTTGATATCTTTGTTCAGGGAATCTAAGATTCTGCTATCAGTAACACCTTTCTATTTAGATAGTAATTGAAAAGAATCAACACCTAACACTAAACAGACTGAACACTTCCATCCTTCAGAGCAAAAGTGTTTCTCCAATGCCTTGTAGACCACTTTAGAAACCTCCTCAACTTTGCAAGATGTGATGACCAGAACGGGGAGCACTTCCTCAGGGTCTTGTTACTGATACATCAAGATCCTATACAGTAGCTGCATTCCAAATGTGTATTCACAGATACACAGTGTCCCCCTTCCCAGTTTTTACAGACACAGTAAATAGTGGGAAGTTCACACACAGCAGCAGGAGACTGCTTCCTAGGACACAGCTCCCAATCCTAATATTATTGCCAACTATCCTTACTCCTAAAAACAAGTCCTCAGTTTGACCATATTGTAATAACTTAATCACAACCCTGCTTTATTAAGATTTAGCTTACTCTAGATAAATAAGCTATATCCATCATGTCCTGTAGGATTACTAGTTTATGACTATATGTTAAATAATATCAACATAAGGACTAATCTCTATTAAAAAAAAATCTAGTAATAAATACACATTTCAACTAATTGAAAATAAGTAAAACATGCTAAACAGCTAAAATTTTACTACATATTAAGATGTTAAGCAATAATGAGAAAAGTCTTTAAAAGTTTGCATTGAATTTTGTCTGTCGTGACCACAATTCATTTACTGGGAAAACTCTTAATTACTATCAAATTATGCTATTTGGTCTTCACTCTTACTGAGTTTTACATCAGCCACTCCAATTTTCCTTAGAATCAGGGTCAGACTAAAAGCTTGCAATTACCAAGATCAGCTTATTCACCACATTCAGGACTGTTCCACTAGCACAGCCTTCCTTACCTTCCTCAGCATTCTAACAATGACTCAAAAGGAACACAGGGCATATCTAAGCCAATTTATAAAAAAATCCCTGATGCAGGACCAACTACAAAGGGTTTAGTAGATGCTACTCCTTTGCTACAATGAAATAAGTAACTTTTCATTATTTGAGATTACAGAAAAGTCGGATACTAAGCAGCTTTTTGTCATCTTTTGCTTTCTTCCTTAGCACATGTTTTCTTATTTTATAGTAAGAATCAGATTCTTAAGAAACAGCTGAAGAATAAAGAGATACTTTCAGACTTTCTTCTCCAAGAGTATTTAGTTGTATGAGAATAATTTTGCAGTGAAATGTGGTTGGTCAAGATGTAAGTCTAGTATGGTTCCACATTACAAGTATCTCCCTCCCTACTGAGGTTGCCTTCAACAACTTTCCTAGACCGTGGCTGGGATAGTTTTAGCTGAAGGTCCCCATTCCCAGAATTTCCACTTCAGCTGTAGAAGTGCAAGGTTTTATATGTCATTGCAGAGCTGCCATTTTCAATTAAACATCATATGGCCATCATTTTGCTTTGGTCCAGTAACGTGTGTAAGAAACACAAAACAGGCTTCAAGCTTTACGAGGCCTCAGTACAATGGTACAATTCTCACCATTTTGGAAGTGTTGGAAAAGCCCTGAAATATCAAAAGGCACAAAACCAGCTACCTTCCCAATCTTGTTTGGTTCATAAACACTGTGTTCTCATGAACACTTTTCTTACCTTTATTATAGTAGTGAGTATGTGCTATCTCTAGCAGGCCAAACACACTGGCCATGCCTCCCAGGCCAGCATTTGCATATGACTGCTCCAGGCTTAATACAGTGCATTTCAGCAGGTCCAGCATGCCTTTATAAACCTTGCGGCTGATCTCCTGCAATGAAATCCCCATTAGTGCTGCTATTTCAGAAGTGAGAAAGTGAGTCAAGAACATAAATTCCAAAACTGCTGCAACATCAGCTTTTCGCAATTGACAAGAACTCCCTGTGAATTGAGCCTCAGCAGCCAGTCAGTGTGGGGACCCTGCTGAGCTCAGCACTGACCACGTCCTGGATGACGTCCTGTTGAGCATCCTCCTCGGACTGGATCGTGCGATTCAGCTTGCTCAGTACGAACACACGGAGCTGCTCGCTCTCCAGCAGACGTCGGACTCTCTTCATGTTCAGCCAGCCAACACCTTGCCCATCAAGAACATTGTGTACCACCTCCTTCAGGAATTGCTGGTTCTCACTGACACATTTAAGAGAAAGCAGGCACAAGTTAGTGACCCTCTTACTTTGGCTTGCATGGCAAGAGAGCTCTGGCCAGAGCACACAGAAGTACCTTCCCTAACAACAGTAGCTGACATCCAGCTCTGTCTGCTGCTAACATAACTGCACACAGCTCAAGCTCTGTTCCATAGCTGTAGTATCAAACACTTTACTTTGTCCTTTATTTCCTATAAAGAGCCATAATCAAGCTTTCCACTAGCTCCTCTAGGAACCACTCTACCCTTCACTTTCACCCCTCAGAATCCACAGGAATCCTTGATGCCTCAGCCTTCTTCCACAGTCCCACATCTGAGCTGTAGGGTCTCTTTGGAAGAGGAAGTGCAGCACTACTAATGCATTACTGCAGCAGCCTTGGTACATGTTTTGTGTGGGACATGTTTGCTCAGCTTCTTTTGCCACAGAAGGAAAGGTAAGAAGAAGGAAACTCCTGTGCAACCTGCTGCATTCCCCAGTTTCAACTGCAGTTATTTTTCTTACTTGTTCCCCAAATCCAGTAGATCAAAATAAACTCACTCTACCCATGACTGCTACATAAGAAAGGGAGGAGAAAGCACAGGCACAGGTCAGGTAATGTTTACTTGCACCATTCTGAGTCTCTTCCCAGGCTGAGAAAAGCACTTCACATGAATTTATGGAATCAAACTGCGTCACTGGGCTCTACTGATCCCCCTGCACGGTGCATTAAAATTCCACTGGGCTAGATCACCTTGCTCAGAACACTCAATTACAAAAAATAACTACTGAATTAAAGCAGAAACACAGAACATTTTGGATCTCAAACAGAAGGAGGATACACTTTGGAGCACAATAAAATGAGCATGTGTACTATTAACTGTTAGGCATCTGTACCAAATCTTCTTAGACAATAACATGTCCAGGTCTAGGGTGACAGAAAAGTACTATTTAGTTGTCAACAGCTATACTTCTGAGAAAACACTGGCCAGGTATGAGGCCACTCTAACTACACTATACACTTGAAAAGCAGGAAAAAATATTACCTGGAATTGCTAGTTCGTCCCTGAGGTGATGGAGATTCTCTTTTCACTGTTGGGCTGTGCTTTATGACTGAAGACTTCTGATCAACGAGGGCCCGTCTGTTTCCTAAAGAGAAGAGGAAACAGAATGAGAGGAAAGAGCAGGAAGAAAACAATGTGATCCCAGGACAGTAACAAGCAACACTAAAGTTGGCTAACACACCTATTCGAATTACAGGTAACAGACTTTAAACAAAATGGAAACTCCAAAAAAGCAGCAGCGTATATCATATTCTAGCATCACACATCGGCAGAAAACAGTAATGGGAGTAATGCAGAGAGAAAAAGAGAAGATGGTAATGGGAGCAGGAGGCGAGAGGCAGGAAAAGTTTGGCTGCTCTGCATGCAGTTCCACAACAAGAACCATCTTCAAATTAGTCGCTATATGTAAAAGCATAATGCATTGAAGGTGACTAGTATAGATCATGTGGTACTGGTTACCCAGCGAGAAAGGTAGCCCGAAGTCAGGCACAGGGAATGCTGGAAATTGTTACATCATGCACAGCTCATGCTGTAGGGAACCCACCTTCATTGCTTACTGGGCCAGCTTCAGTAATAATCTCCATTATAGTATTTAACCCAAATACTGGGACACAAAATATACAATTAGTAGTGTACTGAAATATCTACACTCCCATTGTCAGCATCAAAAGAATCCAACTATGACAGTTTCTTCCCAGCCCTCCCTCAAAATAAAACCCAAATGACACTAGAGCAGGAAGGATGTTTGAAAGCCCAAGACCACAAGGGCCAGAATAACTTAAGAGATAGTGCTTGACTTGAAATTTGGCATCGTGGAACCACTGTATTGCATCTTCAAGGACATTATTGCACATACTGTATTTGAATGGCACTACTAAAACCATCTGCATCACCAAGGAAAAATATATCAATGGATGCGCATGAAATAAAAATTAAAAAGGAAGATGGAAAGTGGTCAAACAGCAGCAATGAAATGGAGTCCCAGCATCATTTCCCATTACAGTTAGAAACACACACTTGGCAAGAACAAGTTAATGCAGCAACTTTCTATCTCTACAACAGAGACAAAAACATCTAAAAACCACTGAAGTGCCCAGTGGGAATCCCAGTGAGCCAGCATGCACATGTAAATGAACACACACACTCACACACACACACACACTTGCACATGCATAAAACAGACTGAGCTACTCCATGGAAATCCCATCCTCATATCTGCACAGTAACATTAAAGGCCCTACAGGATTAAAATATTCAAGAAAAGAACATCCAAGTGCAGAAGATGCGGCACAAAGCATGAATGTGGAATGGTAAACCCCATCACTGTTTTCTTCCAATGCATGGAATCAGTCATTAAGTTTACCCATGGTACCAACCCTGACACCAAGGATGTTTCTTATCCAGTAAAAGTGGACATGAAAACATAACCAACTGGTAAAAGGTTGTCAAAAACAGCTGTGCAGAGTCTCTGCTAGCGTTTTCACCCTACCAGTCCTGTTACTCCTCATTTTACACACAGGGAATGATTACTTGTCTCAAAAACAAAGTCCAAAGCAGAAATACAAAATCCAGCTTTTGGTCTTTGTTTCTACAAGGTCAAAGGTCAGCAAAACATCATACCAACCTTCATCCACATCCCTTCCCAATTCCAGATTAAAGTAATCTTTACCGATAAAAGTGATGAGAAGGAAAAAGTAAATGAAAAAAAATATCAACACATTAAAACAAAAGCAGTAAGTTCTAATTAGACAGAATAACTCAAAAGGCAAAATAAAACCTCTCCTCAGTATAGCATCTTAAAAGGTCTCAACACTACAGCACCAGTGCAAGCTCAGCTCAGTCACCCCTGCAGTATTATATTCAGTACAAGGATGACCAGGCTGTAACACCCATGGTGTGAGGGCCATTTCTCTAGTGCCCACTCAGACATGTTATCTAATGGTACTGCAGACAAACAGGAGATCATCTAATTAAGAGATTGTGCACATATGCTAGGAATTGATCTTCACTCTCTTAGAACTGAAGGCATGGTTGTAATTTGATTTTCTATTTAGCAATCTGAAAAGACAATAAACACTTTTGAAACGCCTGTAATCTGAGGTCTGCATTACCCCCATTTACAAACACAGCATTATCATTCTAATAAACTACCTAAGGCTAAGCATGAAGATAGAGGCAGTACAAAAGCAGGACCTATCTCTTGGTTCCCATTCTTTATACTAAGTACTTAAAAATAAAACAAAACAAAATACGCTACGAATGTTGGTTTTGTTTTGTATCTGTTAACTCAGCCTAGACCAGACGCTCTCCCATCCCAACATAGCCCAGTTGTTGGGAAAAAGATTGAAACAATTTACTGTCTTGCTCCTTAACATAGGTACTACCCAAACAACCAAAAGGCACTGTCAGGATTCCTGCTAGGGGTAGGAACTGCCAAGTCACAAGAACTGAAAAGGCTGTAGAAGACAAAGGGAAAAATGGTTACCTTTCAGGCTGGGAAAAGGAGTATTCTTGTCTCTCCCGACTTTGGTTGGTAGGGCTAAGTTGGACAGACTGAAACTTGTGCTGTGGTTCCTGTACAGGCTGCCTATGACAGAAGACAAAAACAATTAAATGCCTACTGCTCACTGCACACACCCAAAGATCCTGTAATTCACCATCTCATTTCAGATCCTTAATGATCAAGTTCTTTTTTATTACCCAAAAGTCTCACAACCGTAACATGACCTCATTTACATTGCAACCATATCTGTAATCACATTATTCTAAACAGTACAAAATGTAAGTCTTAGCATTCATGTCACAATAATTGACATTGGATCTTCAAGTCTGAAACATAACAGCAAAGTCCTCCTGGCTTCCTGCACTTAGATCACATCACCTTAGCTCTACCTTCTAGTTTGATCCTGTCTTTAGGAGCAGATGAATGGCTGGGCCACATAAGAAAATAGGATGACAGAAGATCTGCAAAACATGTAACTTTGAAGTGAGAACTGTGCACTCTGTCTTGTGAAACACTATATCTGCCATGCAACTATGCTTTGAAATAGAAGCTTTCCATTTATTAGGAAAAAACATGTATTCTTCCTGGTACAGGCAGATCATAAGGACATAATTATGCATCATCTTTTTAAGCCCATAGACAGCCTGAAAGCACCACATTTAGATAAAGGAGCTGATTAACACATCAAGTTATTAATTTAAAGTGTCAACATATTATTTCAATTTGCTTTGATTCTTTGGTTTTTTTGTAGCCTTATCTTAGTAGCAGTTGTTTTACCAGAAACATTTAACATATTTTCCCCAGTGCTACAAACTTCTTTCACTGCTTTTTTACTGCAGTGCAAGACTCAAGTGGCCATGTCTTCTGCCACTCATTAGGAGATTCTGGATTTGTGTTCCACACCTGTGATTTCTTTTTTATTAAAAAAATTGGAAGTAGGCAGTCAAGGAATTGAATTTAGCACCTAAACATGGCAACATGGAAGGCATATTACTGCAAGATTTTTTTATCAATTTCATAAAATTGCACAATGCCTTGTTTAAATGAAACTGAAGAAATTTCTGATCTGTGCCCTAAAGTTCCATACAAGGGGCTAACCACAAAACCAAAGTCCTTCTTACTGAAGAATATAAAAAGCAGTAGTTGTCAGCAGCTGTCAAGTCAGCCACAATGACTTCTGGAGAGCTGCTAAGACTTTGACAACCAACTCATTCTCTTGACTAGCCATCCCTCTATTCCATCTCTCTGGATGCTCTGATATAATAAATAAAACTAGCTTAATGAATGCATTGTACATACTTGCAAAAGACATGATGCCCCCAAAACCTTCGCTGCTGTTGTTGGAGACAGTAGAGTTTGGGGAGCTGGCCCTGGAATCGGAATCTGCATCAGAATCACTGGCCAGTTTTAAACTGTTTGGCCGGAGTAACTTCTGAGACCTTTAAAGAAATTAAGTACAATTGTTATTAGCATTCTCCCTTCCTGCCCCAAATCCACACATTGTATGGTTGTAGGAGACTGATGCTGGTCTCACTCCCACCAGTTTTCACCACACTACCTGCACCTTCTGGGAAAGAAAAAAAAAAACCCACCCAAACAAACAAGGAAAAGAAAAAAAAAACAGGGAACTGAAACATCTTTACATTCAGGCTTTTACAACCTTTCAGGGCATGCTGAAACCAAAAGGGCATTTGCAGACTTGCAGGTGAAAGGGTTCTGGTTTGAAAGGAGTAACAAGAAAACCCATTGCCACCATCACTGCAGTTCCCCCAGAAGACAAAGATTTGCTCAAACATTCCCAGAAATCAAGACGTGATACACTACAATGTTCTAGAAAGAACTTTTAATTCTCATAGCTTCTACTGCTTACATGAAAGTAAGGAACTGAGGGACTAAGCAAGTGCTTTTATTCAAACCAGAAGGGTTGACAACATTTCAATATTAAATAAAAGTGATCAACAGTATATCTCAGGTGCCAAAGACATTTGAGTGCATGAATGTTAAACTACATGAAGCAGACAGAAACCCCAGAAGGGCTGTAAAGAAGGGCAGAAGACAAGGAGGACTCACCTGCTTCCATTGAGATTCTGGTTAAATCTTGGAGTGTAGCTCTCTTCCTGCTCATCATCTTCATCCTCTGTAGGAAAACCATACTGTGGTTCAAAGTATGGATTGTCATACTCTCGCTTCCTCACCACCCCTTCTGAGGAGCTCATGCTGCCAGCTGCGATGTCACTGTCGCGACGATCCAAGCTTATCTTGGGAAAGCTTGGTTGCAGTGGCAAGGAAGAGAGATGGTTTGAAAATCCAGCAGCCAACTTCTCTTCTATTTCTGCTGAGTCTGCTGCCTCCTGCGGACCAGTCAAATCATTGATCTGTTCGCTAACTTGCGTTACATACAACTGAAGGGCAGGACAAGAACAATTATTTCAAACTGGGAAATCTGCACAGTCCTTGCTGCTTGCTATTGGGCCCCTACCACATCCCCACTATCTGTGTCTCTAAACTAGGATTTTATATACACCACAGTATTTCTGCATTGTTCTAGGGACTTACTCCCCTTTACAACAGCTCTGACTAGTAAGTGTTAGCTCAGGATAACAGCTTTCCATTACCATGTTCCCCTTCTTCTCAAAAGACCACAAATTCATGAGTTTCGCCACCCCATTCCCTGTTCCTCTAAGATATCAGGTCTTTCCAGACTCTGTAAAAGCAATTCCTGCAGTCCCAACCTGGACCATTTCTCTCTGCTAATGCTGCATTTTTCAATGCACTGGAACTTTTTGTACAGGAATGGTCTACCCCAGCATAAGAGGGTACCAGCAAACTCCACCTTGCTCAGAAAGTCCAGGGTGAGCATGCAATTTAATCTGTGCATGGTGTCACAGTCCTATTAGCTTTTGCCCTTCTCAGAAAGAACCACGTGCATTCTCCCATTCTTTATATCCTAATACGCTGATCTTGAGGCTGAACTCATCTCAGTACACACATGATTCACTCCATGGATGACAGTGCTGGGGCTGCTACTGGCTGTAGTACTGGAACTTGAACGAGGCTGGTTATTTTCTTGGGAGTTCTCACTGTCCATGGTCTGTTCATCAGGATCCCCTGAATATTCTTGAAAATCATCAAATTCCACTTCACTAGCATCACCAAGGGCTGCATGAGTCAGAGGGTCAACATCTGCAAACACATCATTATTCATTAAACAACACTGCCTTCCTAAGCCTTTTGCCCATCTAACTAAATATCCGCAGAAGATGAGGAATGCTTAACAGAATAAACTTGCATAAAAATTTAGGTTGTAAAGGGCTTTTGGAAGTCATCCGTTCCAACTCTCTCTCCTCAAAGCAAGAGCACCTTCAAAATTACAGCAGGTTGCTCAAGGCTTTGTTCCACTGAGTCTTGACAGTTTTCAAGGCTTGACATTCTACAGTGATCCTGCGAACCTGTTCAACTACAATAACCATTAAGTTATTTTCCTTATGTCCAAGTAGAGTTTCTTTTGTTGCAGCTTATTACCTCTTGTTCCTTGGGACAGGGGAAATGTTTTGGAACTTCCAGATTTAGTTTATTGAACAAAGTGAGTGTTTATGCAGCTTCCATATAAGCCACAGAGAATGCATTTTTCTGTCCCCACTAGGACATAATAACACTTTAAAGCTAGCATTGAGGATCAATATGCAGGGGCAGGAGAGAGCTCACCCTCTGCTGTCCATATTGCACAGTATGTACCGGCAGCAGCAGGTTGTTTCTAAATCTAGTAACCAGTTTTGTTCACCAGCACCTATTTCTGTTCTTCCTCTTCACCGCATCCTTTGAAGGAAGTTGTTTATAAGTGGGAGAAATGTCCTTTTTCAGTCTACCCACACACTTTTACCTCAGAGTAAGACCACAGTGGAACAATACTTTATTCTGATTCAGGGATTTAGGGGATGCCTTTTTTCCCAAAGTGCTTCAGGTGAATTGGGAAAGGGGAACCTATGTGGACCTTGTGAAAACAAAAGCAAAAGTTACTCACTTGGGGTATCACCATTAATGTCACATTTCATCATCTCACTGACAAAGTCACCAAGGGAGGAGTAGGAGGAACTTGAATCGTCATAGTCGACGCTGTCACTGCCACTGCCACAAAAGGTGAGAGAGAGAGATGAGTGGCAGCATCAAAGCAACAGCAGGCTCTGACGCTTTAAAGATGTGAATCAGTACTGTTTTCATGGGCCTCCAAAAAATTTCATATTCTAGTAGCTATAAACAAATTCCACAGGCCAGCTTTGTGAAAGGTGAGAGCAAAAAACGTAACTTTCATGTATGTGAAGAGTTATGGGAAGACATTTAAAATCTATTAGCAAAGTTAATGAGGCCAAACATAAGTGAGTAGAGAATAGCGTATTAATTCACAAAACAAGTGTGTGCTTATGTAGGACAACTTCAAGGGAACTGGGAATCACAAGTAAAAGCATTTCTTTTTGACACTAGTAATAAATCCCATTCTGTTATGACCACTGGCACTGTGTAGAATGCAAAATATCTGCAAGTCCAAGGCTGAAGGATCTCACAAACCAGCAAGGAATAAAAGGGAATAAAACTGAAACACAAAACTCCAAGAAATATGGCCAAAAACTACTATATAAAGTTTCATTTCATTTTATTGAACACACAAGGTGGTCACAGGCAGTGGGTAGTCCTAACAAGCTTTGCATAACTATGGATAGGGAACAGAGATTTGAAAGGGTGGTAGGATGTGTGGGAGTATTTGTAGCACTGCAACAGAAACAGCCAGAGAAAGAACAACACGGAAGAAAAGAGAATTAGAGTGTGAGGAAATGACAAATGAGAAGTGGCCTGAAGGTAGGAAAAGAAACAGGAAAATAAGTATGGAGAATCACATTAAATGAATACACTAGCAAAGGGTTGACAGGTTTGCTGTGATAACAGAGCAGTGAGAAAATTTACTTAGTGTTGTATTCTGCTCAGACAAGAAATGAAACAACAGACTGGCAGGCTACAGGAAAAGGCTGCAAATGAGAAATAGGAGAGGTCTAGCAATCTGAAATTACTCTTGTGTGACTACGGGCATGTTCCCCACTAACCTGTCATCAGTGGCATCAGAATCTGTTTCCTTCTCTGCTGGGACATTCAGGGCTTCAGCCAGCTGTGAATTGCTGTCATAGACTCGATAGTGGATGGGCTGCAGCTGGTGAGCATACCACTTGGGTTTGTCACCAATGAGGGCTGGGTCAAACATGTCTGCACAAAAAAACAAGGAGGGTGTTAATCAAACTCATTCACTGGTGTCAAAGGCTTCATTCACAGTGACACTGCCTTCTACTGAGCCTTGCACAAAGGGACAGTCTTTTCTCTAAGAAGCCCACAAGATTTTTCCATAATCAAACAAGAGGTAAAATTAATTGGAGGAGCAGCACACCAATAGCAGGGTTAGCTTGGGAGAAACATAGGAGAACATACATAAAAAGGAAAAATAGGCCTTGAACTAGATTTTCCTCCCCAGCAGGACTAATATGGTATAAAATTTAATTTTATCCTTCCCTAGAATGTCTGTTATTTAAGTTCCTGCATTACATCCAAGTGCAGGAAAGGCAAGACAAACACTTACTGTTATGAATTCTTTGGAAAGCATAATTAGTAGGGTTGAGTGACCATTCTCCGAAGTATTCTACTGCCTGTGTTCTGGAAAGCTTATCTGCAAAAGGTGTTTGCTTCGGCCTAGAGGCAAGAAAAGAATTTGCCTGGAAGGCCACCACTGGTCGTGGGAAGAGACGAAGAGTGCGAGTATGCATTTGGAAACCTTGCAAAACATTTGGCGAGTTGAAGAATCTCACCATAGCAACCCTAAAAAGAAACAGAGAACAATATTTTAGATAGAAAAACAGAGCATAACAAAAAAGAAGAAAGAGACAAGGTATGACATAGACAATATTTCAAACCTTTGAAGAATGGTAACCTAACTCTTCTTAGAAAACAGCTGTCTTGCAAAAAATAAAAATCCAAACAAACCAAGACCCAAGAAATCACTCTGTTCTAATTCACCATGTTAACACAACTATCCACTCAGTGAAGCATATAATTCTTGTTTCTACCAGCTAAGGTAATAACTAAGTCCTCAGTATTTTTTTTTCTGTAGTTCGAGGCTTGTGATTTAAGCTGAGGACACAGTATCAGATTGACAAATCTGGTTTAAGTGGATGATCTATAGGGAAATGCATGAAGCAAAACACCCCCTAAAGGTACACAGTTACATTGATGCAGGTAATAGATATGAGATAAACACTGTAATTACTGCTCTTTTTTCCCACATGATGTCAAATAGAACCTACAGTAGTACCTGACAGATGCTGTTTCACCCACGGAAATGTTTGTACTGCCCTCAAGTGCAAACTTTTATGAAGACTCAATGCTACCTTCCTGTTAAGCCTCACCTGGTAGCCACATCAACAGAGTCCACATCATTTCCATAGATCAAAGGGTTGAATTCTGTGGAGGGAGTAGACTGCAAATCATTCTGTGGTCTTCCCAGCAGCAGAGGCACCTCCTGCCCCTCATGAAACTTCTCTAGATTAAGAATGGGCTGAGTATTCAGGCTCATGCTGGCCAGGGCCTATTGGAGGACATTATGCACACATTCAGCAAGAACAGTTATTTAAGGAACAAATGATAGAGCCACCCTGCCTTCTAGGCAATTGCAACGATTATGCATGCTCCATTAATTTGTCTTAAACCACCTCCAGGCTGAGTCAACAAGTATCTCCAGGCCCTCCTTTATGTTAATTGTCAAAATTATCTCCTCAATGATGAAACAGTCCTGGAGCCAGTCAAGGAGTAGAACAGAATTCCACTTTGCTAGATCATTCATGACATGAAAACAGACAGTCCTAACTGGACCACTCGTAGTATGGCACTGCATCACTCTACTGCTTGTAGAGTTATTTCCATGTGTAATTTGAATATATCTTGGGGAACTAGAGGCCTCAAAACTTGCCCTTAAAGGTGGCTATTCAATCAGAAATTTGATACTCCAGGAAAATGAGGAGACATGTCCTCACAAACATCTGCTTGTATCCCTGAAAACCTCCACTTCCCATCTGAATTAAGTCTTCATCTGTCCATAAAACTACCTCTTCAACCCTCATAAAGTCTTCAAGGAGGAGCACAAGTGGTGAATCAGTCCTGGACATCCAGACCTATCTTAAATCTTCCTCATTTTTTCCATTTGCCTACTGAGGCTTCATCTTTTCATTTTAATAAATAAATAAATAAATAAAATCAAAACAAAGAAAGAAAGTACCAAAAAAAAAATAAACTCCAAAGGAAAAGGGTAAAATGGAAAATTGAGGGGAAAAGAATAAAATAAAGAACCTTGTTGTCAGGAGTGAGCAGCTGTTTCTGAGTGATTGCAGTCATGCTAACCAGACACTGGAGGCAAGATGGAAGATCATATGATAACACCACAGCAGCCCATCAGAGCCAAGACGAACACATGACCACAGAGAAACAGATGGAAGGAAAAAAATATCTATTACTACCAAATATCACAAATGAGAGGAAAACAAAAGGGACCAGAAAATAGACACATCTTAGGAAAGAAGTACAACTGCCCCACCCCCAAACATTCATATCTGGCCACTTCGGAAACTGGCAAGCCTGCTGTCCTTAATGATGCAACAGTTTAAAAGCAGACATCCTGAAATTCATGTATTTACTCTGAGACCCAAAGGCACACAGAAGTAACATTAGTAATGTGAGCCACAATTTGTCTGCTTTGTTCCAGCAGCACTCCTTTGCCAATGGCAAACCCTTAATGACAATGTCCACAGGGAATGAACACTGAATTTGGGTGAACACTCTGAGAATTCTAAATGTCTTCCAAAAATTACAATTTGCTCTTCTGATACTTGAGTTTGCCTTTGCACTAGTGATAAAGTTTTGCTAAATAGTGGCTGAAATTGCAAGGGGGTGAGGCAGCAGCGGGGGGAAGGTTGATCTAACAAAACTCCAGGCAACACATCACTTCCATCTGTGCTGACAGCAGGTACTGGGATATCACAGTTAGAGGTTACACACTTTGCTCTCCCAGTCTACGAGGAAAGAGAAAGAGCAAACCTCATCACATTAGTAACACACTTTACCTTTAGATACTGCATGCAGCGTGCATAAGGAAAACAGAAATAAAGAGATAAAACCTGCTTGACACGATCAGCCAGGATGACCCAAGCTGATTAATGGCTTAGCAGGACCTGAGAGGAGAGACTGACACTTCACACACAGATCTGTGAATGGAGGGGAAACAAAGATGATCACAGCTTGATGGATCAAGTCAGAGTTTAAAGCCCACATGGCAAATGTAAAGGAGGGATCTGGAACTTTCTGCATCTACTGGAAACAAGTTAGCTCCAAACAGCAGTAAAAATAAGAAACCATCTGTTGTGTACAGAGACATTTACGTTCACTGACTTGCATTCTTATCCACTACAGCAGAAGAGCTGGGCAACACTACATATGCTACATTCTACTGAATTTGAGTCCTCTCCCCAAAAGGAGAGGAGATGCATATACCTGTTTCAGATGCTTTTTCAGCTCTGAAGCTTCTGGTTCTGGGAGTGCTGGCAAAGATTCTGCATTTGTGGGAACAATCACCTGGAATTAAGCACAACAACAGACTAAAAATTCCCCGGCTGTAGTCATTTCCAGAACAGAATCCCCTGAATCTCCAGCACTCCAGACACCAAGGAATAAAAGACACAAAAGTAAAATAAGAATTACAAAAAAACCCCACCATCTCAGACACTCCCACAATCACAGACACAGACACCTGCTTTTCACTTCTCTATGGTTGTTATTGTTAACAATATAATAAACAGTGGAGTTACTTTATCATTTACCACAAAAACGAGAAGTTTGAATCAACCCACACTCTCCATCAAGTAGATGATGCTATACACACTTTCCTTGAATTAGCCTTGCTCATACCCTTGTAGAAAGTAAGATGCATAGCCCCACTTGACTCATGATAACCAAGGCTGTGGGAAGGCTCTCAACAGACTGGGTTTCTTAGGTAGGGCTATAAGACACAGTCTGACAGCTGGAAAGAAAGTTCTACCATTCGCTTGAGGATTTACCTTCTAATGATAAAGCCAGATCAATTAACTGAAAAAGGATGCCTAATGCAAAAGACATTGAGACACAACAAGGAATGGAATCCTAAAGTTTAAGATGGGAGTGGCAAAGGTAGATTGAGGCCAGGCATTACAAAATTCTCAGTGGGTACACTGGTGACAGTACAGTTTCCAGTTCCTGGAAACAAAGCCACAAGTTCTTATGGGTGCCACTTACCCTATTGGTATCCAGATCAATAAGCCATACATCATCAGGCATTTTAAAATCCAGTTTGTAAAGGAAGAAACTTGCTGGAACACCAATGATATACGGTGTAGGGGCTAGAAGCAACTGAGAGAAAGACAGACTTTACTAAGGACAAGATCAGCATTTGATATCACCATGTTCTTCCCAGCATGCTTATAGCAGAGCAGACAACACAAAAGGCATTGATAAATAAGTAATACCATACAATGGAGGCATTAAAAAAAAAAGAAAATAAAAAAATAAATTAAAAAAAAAGAAAAAAAAATAATATAATCTTCTGCTCAGAAAGCCTCCCACCCAGGACATAATTTATATGGCTATATGGCTCTTTGGAAACAGTTTGCCATGTCTGTCATGGTCCAAAAAAAAAAATGTTCAGAGTAAGAACCTAAGTAGAAAAGCAGGAAGTCATGGATGAATACATCCTCAGCTCAAACTGAGTCCATGCCATTGTAAATAGGCACATACAAGGACTTTACCCTTATGCTTGTAGTAATTCGGTTTCCAAAGAATAACATCTCTAAGAAGTACAAGATAAGACACATTTTTTCAGATGTATGTGAAAAACCTATGGGAGAATTCATGTTGCTTCTGACAAGGAATGAGCAGAGGAAAAAGGTTTAAACCAACTAGGTACATAGCAGCTTGAGACCAGTGGCTTGGGAGGCTAATTTATTATTTTAATCTAGAACTGCTAGTGACCTCCAAGGAGTGGTACAAGAACAAACCTGCAGCATCATTGCAGATAGCACTGAAGTAGTAAGATGGCCTGAATTCTATCTTTCCAAGCAGAATAAGGAGCTCCTGCAAAGAGCTGATTATTGGCAAAACCCAGACTCCCAGCTGACATAACACAACACTTCATATTTCTGAGACTGCAGGCAATAGTTTCTGAACTCTGAATCAAAGAGCCCTCAAGCATCCTTAAATATTATTCTGGACCCTCCTCAACAAACTTTAATACTCAGTTTAGAGGAGGGAGGGGGTAAATATCATCATAATATTGTTGATCTATGGTTGTTCAGTCCATTGTGTGTGAACTACTGCTTTGAATCATTCTAGTCACTGAGCTCTGAAGACATCCTACATAAGTGGTGTTACCAATGATTTAATTAGTCACACTCAAGCAATGTTCTTTGCAAGGTAGACTTTGATACAACCTCTGAGAAGAGGGTGAATGAAAAAAGGACTACAATTATATGAGTTTTAGACATCACAGAAATATCTTTTGTAAAAGACTGATAAAGGAAAAATATGTACCTGTTCTGCAGAGGCCATGCAGGTGGGAAGCAGAGGGATCACTGGGAACATGTACTCTAATGGGTAGATCATGGCCACAAAGGCCATCACTGACATTGAAAGTGCATTATAGTCTCGAGACTGCAATACAACCTGCAACCAAAGAAACTCCCATTAGCACTGCAGCAACCATTCATTTCTAATACTCTCCTCAGGTGTAAACAAAGACCACAATTTTTGTCATCTGTGCAAACCCAAATTCGATGGCTGTGAACTGGTTAACCCTCCGTTAATCTGTCTGAAAATAAGCTTCGGGTGTTTTCTTGAGTGTGAATAGAACTTTTCAAAACAGGAACCTCTGAAGGAGTTGTTCATTCCCCCCATCCTCCACAGAAAAAATTTACTNAGAATAGAGCTTTTCAAAACCTCAAAACCTTCAGGAACCTCTGAAGGAGTTGTTTATTCCCCTCATCCTCCACAGAAAAAATTTACTCCAGACAGTGCAGAGACAGCTGTTCTACAAATCCAGCCTACCCTGGTTTTGAAGAGGGCAGAATTTCCTACATAGTTCTCAAAGTTCAACTCTTCCCTTCTTACCTTGTGCTCCAGAAGGATGCAGGTCAGCACCTGCAGGCAGGCATCCACTCCCAGTAACTCCAAAGGCAGATGTAATGGAAAATCCACCAAAGTGAAGCGGGATGGATCAGGAAGAGCAAAGGTCAAAGCTGGCTGCAACTCGTGCGGCAAGACTTCCACGTCCACCCGCTTCTGCCCAGCTACGGGCATGGGCGAGCGGAGCAGGCGATATATCCACGCCTCAATCTCCCGCAGGTCGTGAAGCAAGGCGCTCGACTTCTCTTCCACCAGCAGGGACCCCGTGAAAATCCGCCACATTGTATCCCTGCACGGGGAGAACGCCAAGGTTAACACTCCAGGAACTTCACAGCTCTCCCACAGAAAGGGCAGATCCACCAAGGATTAAAAGAGGCCGCTAACAAAGATTTGATTGCACAAAGGAGTGGAAGACAGGCATTTAAGCTTACTGACACAGCCCACAAGGTGAGAAAGAATAAATCTTTCTGTGGCAGGAATCAACACTTCAGACTTCATTCACACATTTAAAGGATTCAGTCAGGTCCAGATCTCTGAAGGACTCTCATCACTCTCACACTTGAAATTCAGCAGGCATACAGGACACTCTCCTATCTCATCCAGAACTGTAGCAGATTGACTGCAGAACTCTGCTTCTAGCAATCTACAAACCTCTGCAAGAACAGGAAATAAACCTGAGATAATAAAAACATGCCACATCCAAGATCTCCCAGATGTTTTGGCATAATAGAATACCCTCCATCATTCTGTCCTAAATTGCACTGGATCATTCTTAAGAGCTGAATAACCCATGGGAAAAATGAATCTATTTCAGCTAAATCTCTGAAAACTTTGTAGAAAACATTTCGGTACCTTAGCAAAATAAGCAAGTTTTCCACACCCTAAACTGGCAATCTGCAAACCTGTAACTCACAAGACAGCTGGCCAAAAAAGAGTGTACAGCTTTGCTCAGGGCATTTAGAGCTTCAAAACTCAAAAGCGGGTCTGACAAGGGAAGCACAAGAGCCTTGTCTACTTCAGCACTTTACCCAGTGAAGCCTGCAAACCTTATGTATTCATTTGCCAAATAACTTCAGCCTGATAAATATCTTGAGTTACTGTAACAGATCCCTTTGAAAGCTATAGGTTCCAATTGGAGGTTCTGTCTTACAGTTCACAACCTTCGAAACAAATAACAAAAAGGAAAAAAGATTATGACACTGGAGGCTTCACAAAGACAGAATAATTAGAGAAATTTGGATGGCTCAAAATAAGGGCAATTTGAGATTACACTGAGTACATGATACACCTCTCAGGAACTGTGATGCTTCTCATGCTCCACTCTTCCTTCAGCTACTTTTCATGCACAAGACATTAGTCTGCTACAAGGTGTGCTCCACCTTTTTCCAGCTGTAAGGATTCAGTTTCACCATTATTCTGCCACCACTTCAAAACTATTCTACTTTTCCAGGTCACCACTAGAAAGCCACCTTGTAATTCAAACCTGCTGCTTTACTTTTCCCAGAGATGCATGCTCAATATTCCTTCTCTTGCCATCCTCATCCATCACTCAATTATTTTCTGTAAGAGTTATGTCCAATAAGAGCAAATTTTTCAAATACCACGTCATTCAAACATCAAACTCAGGAAAATCATGAAATTCAGTGGGGTGTTTTTTCCTCAATAATTATCAGGCTAAACCAGGTGACAAAGTAACATTCCTTAACACATAGTTCCATTGAGGGGAGTTTTGCTCTGACAAAATAATTCCTTCTCTGTCAGTGGACTCAAATGATAAATCTGCTAATGCAGGAATCAGTCATACTAGCCCAGAACACTCTCCTAGAACAATTCCAGGGCAGTAGCTCAAAAAGTAGGCCACTGCTCCACAAATAGGACACATTTTCCAATTCATGCAAAATGTAAAGAGCTTATAAAGATAAAAATTATAATAATTATAATCCTGTCTTTTATTTTTTTTGCTTTTGACAAGTATAATTTGCAGTGTACCAAGCTACTTAACTCACATTATGTACTATCTCACAGTCTTGTCGCTCAAACTGTTGAGATAACCCCCTGCTTCTCCAGAGATTCATTTCATACTTTTTCTATTCATTTAGCACACTGGAAAGGAAAACACCATCCTGGAATGCAGGTGTCAGGCACAGTAGCACAGATACACATCCTTGACTGAAATACATAAAAACATTGCTCCTTCCATACCCTACAGTGCAACGGCTCCTGTTACACACTCAACACTGTAACAGCAGATAGGTTAAGATTACTACATTGCATTAAACATACACCAAGTTCCTGTAAATTTGCTGTTACCAACAATCATTCCCATGTTTCCTATACAACTGCTTTGTTTTCTACCTCTCCTCCCTCTTTCCTTCAAGTATTGTACTTTGAACTATTTCAGCTGATCCTGCTTCTCTAGTCTTTTCCCTCCCACGCTGAAGTTCAGACTGTTTCATAAGCTTGTTAAGCACATTTTCATCATTTCCCTCCTGCCCTAAGTGGAAATTCTCTCAGTTATTTCTTGGCTGCTTCTACTTTCCCAGAGAATCAGTCCTGACATACACTGCCACAGAGCTTAAATGCCAAAGCAACAGTAACAGCATCACCACTCGGCTTCAGTCGTCAGAAATGCAGTGCCTCCTTAGGTGCCTCAAAATGAAAACCATACCAGATTACAGGATCAGAGAGAGAAGTTTTAAAGAAATTGTTATAAAAATGTCTGTTTCCTACCGTGAACCAGGGTTAAAGCAGTGAAAAAGGCCAACCATTGGTGTTTGGCTGCTTCTGCAACCACATCCACAGCCACAATTTACCGTGCAAATAAAAGGCAGCACCGAACACAAACAGTAGGAGGAAAACGTTCTTCCCAGTCAACGTACCTCTGCACCCCACGCGGAATCCCCAGCTTCTTGCCCAACAGTCTCTCACTACAGCAGTCCACAAGTCTCTTGAGGGTGTACAGACACTCACGGAAGGTGGAGAAGAAGGGATAATGACTAAGGATGCACAGAGAAGTCAGAGTGCTGTTCCGAGAGCGATGGCCGCCCTTGGCCAGGCGCTTGCTGCGCGGGGATCGGTTCACGTCAGGGGTGGACTCTGCGCTGGGAGCCTGCAGCGAAGAACCGCTCTCTGAGCTCTCGGTGCCCGCTTCCTCTGGGGGCGCCGATGCATCCCCGGGTTTGGGGATCTTCTGTCCCTCTCGAGCTCGATGGCCCCCCGTGCCTTCTCCCTTTTCCTTGGGTACTCGCTTCTGGAAGGAGCGGTAGAAGTTGACGCAGATTCCATAGCGAGTGACCCCGGTGTCCTTGTCAGTGAGGGTGAACACGAAGGAAGTGTCATCGCGGAAGCTCATGCGCTTCTGCCGCACGCTCAGGCATCCCTCTGGCTGGCAGAAGAACACAACATCGGGCGGGAGAGGAAAGTCTGCGTGGTCTTCCAGAGGGTAACGCCGCAGCAGCTCAGGAGTCTGAGCAACGCTGTCGCTGCTTGGGTGCCTACAAATGAGGCAAACAAAAAAACCCACATATAGTTGACTAATAATAAATATTTTTGGAAACGTCCTACTAATGTGTCAGGAGCCTGTGGACTCAGCTTCATCTCTGTTCCCTCTCTTCCCTACTATCCAGGGAAAGTGCAGCTTCTCAGACACTAGCCACAAAGCTCGCTCACTAGCACAGGGCAGAAAGGTTAAGTAAAGAAGTCTAAGTCTATACAATCATTAGCAAGGAGCCCGTTCAAATCTGATTAAGAAAAGGCCTTCCAGGAATATGTTGTTCCCAGAACACTATATTGTCATGCTGCTCTGACTTTGAATTCCAAAACTAATTTAACTGCACAGGTCTCTGGGCAACACTTTGGTAGGAAACACATTGTCCCTCTCCAAAATACATAGTCGGAGGTAAACCTCCTAGATTTCAGCCATTTATGAACAAGATGAAAAATTAAATGAGAAAATACAGTATCAATTCCTAACTGAAAAAGTAAGAATTTACAGGGGAAGAACTCAGATGAACAGTTCTCAGATGAACTAATCCTAAAACCACTTTCATTAAAAAGTTCTAGCAACCATACAAACACGTGTTTGATTTTCAGATTGGGATTTAAAGTGCAATTTATATAGAAAACTGTATGGTAACATGCACAGCTATTTACCACTGTGACTCACTAATCTTTGTACCACAAATCACTACAAAAACATGAAGATAGAAAGGCAATACTGTTGTTTCCTAATTTTCCACTAGATTCTTTCAAGACATTACACCTTCTCCTGTTTCAAAATACAAACGACACTTGCTTTTCTCATATAAGAGATGTGGAAAAAACCCAAACAATTAGTAATAGAATGTTCATCATTCACAAAAGAAAATCACTGGTGTAGGTAGCTCTGCTGACTAATTCTTCCAAACTAATATTTTATTTAAAACAAGTAAAAATGCTTTCATAATAAAACTGGTAACAAGATTTATACTGCCTGTATAGTTAGATACTGAATTACTGTATGTATTAAAAAAAAAGAAACACTAAAATGCTTCTATATATTAATGGACACAACTAATGCATCATCTGCCGAAAAAGAAATGTCAAATAATGCTGGTACTATTTAAAAAGTCTATTTAGCAGCAAATGGTCCAAAAAATGACATCAACAAAGTACAAGTGCATGTATCACCACTTCATGGCTTTGCTGTAATATTAACAACAAGGACAGAGTTTTCTCAGACGTTGAGAAAGTTTGAACCTAACAGTTCCAAAAAGCATTTGTGCACAGGGGATAACAAGATATAACAGTAAAGACCACCTGGAGCTCCTAAGGGCTTCGTAGGAGAAGCTGCTTCAGTCAGCTCCATCTCCCACCACAGGCATTTGCCCAAGTGCCAAATGAGCCAGCACCTCTGAGCAGCAGCAGTCTAACCAGCATGGGCTGGCAAAAAGCAAGAGAACTGTAGGAGCCCAGAAGTGATAGTAGCAAACCTCTAAGTGAGAACATCAGATACTATGAGCTTCACTGGAGGAGGCAGCTAACATTTCTCCCTCCTCTTCCTAGTTGATGACACATATATAGAAAATTTGGTTGTTTTTCTGCAGACAGTAAGAAGTATTAAACAGTATTCTGTCCATAAAATGCAATAATAAAATTACTGTCAGTCAGGATTATGTAATTTCCTCCACTCACCCTATTTAAACATCGTATTCAAAGTATTCTGAAAAGAAAGCAAGAGGTACAGCAACAGCTGATGCACATGAACCACTGATATTTAGAAATGAAAGCAAAACAGACTTGGGGATACACCCATTACATAGAATTTGCAGAAAGCTGCTGAATAAACTTTGAATAAGGAAAAAATAACATTTACTGAGCACCTATATGTTTGACAAACTGAACACATCAACCCTACATTTAATACGTGCTTTAAGTAAATATGCGTAACACTTTATCTATTAATAAGATTTTAGAACCAGAAAGCATTTATGTCATTCCTATGAGGATAAATAAGTATTAGAGGGAGAAACAGCCAAGTAAAGTAAGTTCCAGATTTGTTTTTAACTGAGTTTACAGACTGCATTTCAAAAGCTAGAAAAGCAGTATCATTCTACTGGTAGTACATTACTAGTAATAAAAGTAGTAGACAACTTGTATTTTACTTGCATTTAGCTTTCAGTGTTTCCAATTCATGAATCCCTCTGTCCTGACACCAGTAGAAGCAAAGTTCAGACACACAGACTACCAGAGAGTGATAGATAAATTAGCTTTTCTTAGTCACTCTTTGCAGACCCTTGAAAAGAAATCTAAAGATCACAAGTTAAAAATCTCTGACTGCACTAGTATCTTCCAAGAAGTGCCAGGCTCAAGTAGGTGCTCCCCTTAGGGAAGCATTCTGCACCCATTTCAGACAGCACCTCCTGAGCATCAGGCAAGGCTTCATCAGTGCATGGAGGGCTATTTATCCCCACTCTACTGCCCAAGCAAGAGCTCTGCTGAGACTGTTTCACATTACCTGGCTCCAATGATCACAAGATAGTCAAGCAGCCGAGAGCAGATTTTCTTTTTCTGCACCATTGTCCTTGATGCCCCTCCCTATGTCATCTCCAGGAATTTCTGTTCATTGATCCAGTGGTCAGTTATGCCATCAGCCGTGATCGCTGCCTTGGGGGGACAGAATCTGCCTGGAACTGTCTGCCAAGTCCAATCTATAACCAAGGAAAGCAAGAGTGTCAAAAGCACAAGCAGGAATATCCAACACATACAAGCAACTTAACGACCTTAACTATACGCCCAAAAAGCCTGGATGTTCTGTGCAGTCATGGTCATCCACAGGTCTCTATCTTCATGAGATAAAAACACAGCCATATGCCCACAAAAGCACAGAGATAAAAAACACACAAAAAAGCACGAGGTTATCTCAAGAATTAATGCTTGGAGTCGATCACCTCAGAGGTCTTTTCCAACGTAAATGATTCTAAGATTCTGTTCTAAGGGAGAACACAGACAAACAAAGCTGCCTACCACTGGCAAAGAGCTACTCATTAAATGGTTTGTGGGTTGCTTAGGCAAACCCATAAGATCCCAAGGGTGCTTGGGAAGGGAGCTTCAACTGGCAAGGCTGAAGGAAAAAAAAACAACCTGAACTTTAGCTGTGGCATAAACAAAACAAGGGGTAAAGCCAGAAATCCAATTTGATAAAATGCATCCCACCATCCCAAACCTGCAAATGGCTGTAAGCAGGAATGATCTCCACAATTCCAAAAACTGTGATCTCTTAACACTTTTTCTATGAAGATACAGAACAGCATTTTGCAACAGCATCTTGTAAATCATACTGGGTTTTTCATTACTTCATTCAGTTCCATTTATCTTGTTTAACTTCATGCCTTACTCTTGATAGCCATGCCTCCTGCAGCTAACTTCTCTGAATACTTTATAATAGAAAGATCCTCTTGGTAAAACTGAGATTCTACTGCAGCATTACTACTTGTCAATAATTATGCTTAAGAGATATCCAGAAAATAATTCTTTTCAATCCCACCATTGATAGTTATAGAATTCATGAAAGAACAGGGAAAAAAGTAAGTTTTAGAAAGCAATACATTAGTTAAGTTCCGCATTACAGTGTTCCCTATAGTGTTTGAAACCAACCTGAAAACAGAAACTTCCTGAAATTGAAAAGTCTCAGAAACTCTAAAAATTGGAGATGCTCAGAGTATTCTAGAAGTTTACTGAGCATTCCAATGACATTTTTAATAAAAGTTATTTTATATTTTTGAAAAATTGAACTGATTGCTTTCTGGGGCATATTCAGAATAAGGTTTCCATTTCAGTTCATGTTTACATCCTAAGGCCATCACAGAATTATTACTAGGGTACTAAAATCTTTCAGTTCTGCAGCATAAATGTTTAGATTTTATTTGCATAAAAGTATGACATCTTTACTAACAACCTTGTAAATCTCAGCAAAATCAGGTCATTTTCTTGATGTTTTCCTCATTACTTCATAAGCACTGTAACTGTCAGTATCTCAGAGTCACATTCAAAGCCCAGAAATATATCTGGTCTTTTCCCAGTCCTTCACATTGCAAGAACAGAGCAGGGAAATTTCATTCATTATCCCTCCAAATGGCAGTAAGAATACAAAAACATTACAACAGTAAGAACAAAAAAGCAAGTATGCAATTTATAAAAAATGAAAATCATACTAATCAGTAAGTACTAATTAAGGAATAATAAACTGAAAGAAAGTTTAACTCTCACACATAAAAAAATCCCACATCTTGTGAAACTTTGTGGAGTGTTTTTAGTAGATCCTCAACTATGGTCACTGTAGATTCCTAAGTAACAGCACTATGAATTATCTTCTCTGAGCAGCAATACTGTTGTAAATTATCTTCTCTGAACAGCAGAGAAAATACAGAACCAGGAAGAAAAGTTTCTGTTTCTACATTTTAATGACATTATTGAAAACACTGTAGAACCTGTCCTGGAAAAGCTCTTGATCCTTGATATTCTGCAAGTATCTTGACACAGAAAACTCAAGAGGAACGAGATGAAGTTGGGATATCAAGTTGTCCTTTTTGTCTCCAGTTTGAAGAACTACTTTATCTGGTTTTTTTCGAAATAGCTTTACCCAGAACTCTTTAAGGAACAAACTGCTCAGTCACAGACAGGGGCACAGCAATAAGTCATTGCAATGCAACCTAGAAGTATGACTTCAAGGAAATTCTGCTATCTAGTGGTAACCAAAGATGTTTTTCCTCAAAAACAGAGGCTACCCAACCCCTCAGTGAAGGTGGAGAAAATACACTGCATTTGTCTTATGACTACAATTCTTTACACATATTTCCCACAGCTCTGCAAAGGAATTAGCAAGGTATGCATTATGAAGGTCTCAGAAACCACAAAATTTCAAGAATATCTGGGCAGACAAGTACAAGGAACATATGCAGGGCTTACAATGTCCCTGGAACGGCTGAAGCTACATCCCACTGATATCAGACATTGAAGTTTCTGACATTTTTTTTTAAAAAAAGATTTGAGCACTTTCCATTATTTCTGCTTTCTATTGCAACACAAGTACAAGGGAGACCAGACTGATGCAGATGTTGTGCCAGGGCTTCCAGAGCCACCCTTACTGATTTACTATTCTTAACAACACAACAGTTACAAAAGAGTGAGACAAAAGAGGAAAAAGGCTTTTTTTGGGAAGAAGATTTGTTGTTGGACTGGAGCAAGAGGTAGAAGAATTAGAACCAAGTGTAGTTTTTTTGCCTTCCTCTATTCAATCTCTGACTTAAGAGATCTAGCAATGGCTGATGACAGCTTTTAGAAGAGTATTGCACCAGCATTTGTCGGAACTCATCTTCTTCCTCCTGCTTGGAATCAGACACCACAGTTGATGATCTGTAAAAGGCAACACAAACAGGCATCCCAGTTCTGCCTCCCCCTCCCTATCTGCCAAAAGTTTGCCTTCAGGCCAGTGCCATTCCCTTCTCTGTGCTGGAAGAAGTCTGTGCAGCTACAAAACAGACTGTGGAACTGATAGGCACTCAATCTAACGCCCTCCCTTCTCCTCCTTCGCTGCTTTTGTTTCCACCAGGTTGTTTGGTTTTTTTTTTGGTTCACCAAGTGGCCCTACAAATGCTTGTGCAGGCACAAAGAAAAGGTAAGAGAAAGCAGTTAAGGGAATTTGGAAGACTTGACTGAACACAATGTGATCACACAACTACAAGACAGCACCTCTACAGGCAATACAGAAGTAGTTTCTTTCTAAGAGATTTCCTATCATCCTTCCAATACCTCCTAGATTTTAGAGACTAAGTACATTAGGACAGAAATAGATCAAACAGCCAAGAGATACCTCAATTTTTCCTCTTTCATGTTTGAATTTGGACCTGAACCAAGACATTATCTTGATTCTGAGATGGTACAGGCTTTGACATACCAATGTCAAAACCTCTTCTCCCTCTCAAACTGCTTTAACTTTAGATTGCTTTCTCTGAAAAGGTCTTGTGCAGGGTCTTTTCTCCTTGCAAACATATTGAAACCAGCCCTTTGAAGATTGAATCCTCAAGCAGCACTTGAGAAGAGACTTTCTATAACTTCAACTCTGAAAAAGGAGAAAAACAGAGAAGTGAAGGCCCACCACAGAAACATACTGCACCAAGATATCACGTCTCAAACAACACCAAAACTGAAACAAGCACTTATATGGATGGTGAACGGGTTGGTGAGAACTAACACTACCCACACACTGTAGCAGCTGTCAGCAATACTCACTAGTAAAAGCTGGCACCGTAGCCTAGGCACAAAGACAAAAGACAAGAACCAGCACAAAACCACAGCTTACCAGGAACTCAAGACATGAAAAGACATGTTCAAAACAACAAACACTTCTATTATTGGCATTATTCTGCATTTCAAAACTCCCCAAACACCCATATTTTAGGCTGTAGCACAACTTCTCAGAGGACAATCTGCATGGTATTCTGCAATTTAAAGTCCTCGTAGAAATAAAAGTCTGTATAAAGAAACACACACACTCATGGAAAGCACCACAGCACACGATGGATAGGGCGGCATGGAAGAAACACTGAAGATTTTTTATCATTTTAGAGTCATCTGTGTCAGAGGCATGCCCTGCATTAGTCCCAAGAGACATGAGTCGTCCAGTAACCCTATTTCATCTATGCCTTGGAGTCCTCAATCTTTGTTAAGACTCTTGTCATTTGAGACACAAATCTAGAGGAACAAAGCAATTTAGTCAAAGAATAACTTCAATACAACAAACTGTTAACACAATTTGTGTCACTGTATGGGGTCTGGCTGACATGGAGGTCATTTTCCACACAGCAGCCCTCCCAGGGATGTGCTGGGTACTGGTAACTGGAAAGATGTTGATAACACATCAGTGTTTTGGCTACTGCTGAGCAGTGCTGGCACAGCATCAAAGCTGCCTCTCCCACATCTTCCCAGCCGTGCTGGGGACTATGCAACGTCTGGGGAGGGGACATAGCCAGGACTGCTGACCCAAACTGACCAAAAAGAAATCCCACATGACATCTGCTCAGGATAAAACCTAAGAGAGAGGATGAGAAAGGCGGAAATTTCATTATTTAAAACTTTTATAATCTGGAGCAACCACTAAGCCTACTGAAGCTCTGCTTCCCAGGAAATGGCTGGACAGCACTTGCTTCTGGGAAGTAGATAATTAAAATTTCTGGGGCTTCTTTGCTTCCATGAATGCAATCTTTGCTTTATTAAACTGCCTTTACTTTGGCCCACAAGGTTTTTTCCATCTTATTTTCTTCCCCATCCTGCTGAGGAGGGCTGTGTTAGAGTGGCTTGGTGGACAAGCGGCATCCAGCCAAGGTCAAGCCACCACACTCACCTGCAGTTGTTTTCCTCACACAGAGACTTCCAGCTTTGATGGGCCAGGCTTGCACTGAACTGCACGATGGCCAGCAGGTATTTACATCATTGCTTGCAAAAATGGTATGAAGACAACAGACTAATTTACAACAGGAAGGTGCTAAGCCCTGCTTTCCTTACAACTCTTCCATGCTTTAAGATGGTACCAGAAAGATCTGACTTTCCATTATCTCCAGCTTTTACCTGGTAAAAGGATCATACTGCACAGTTCACCAGTGCATGGATACCCTTAGAATTTAAATCAGCATCACACAATTCAATTTGCAGACTGACTGAATAAAGGGCATACATGGGACATTAATTTGTAAGAGAAAAAAAGAGGAAATTGTGAAGGAGACAGAACAAATTACAGGACAGAAGCCACATAAATTCTGGTTCACTGAAATTTCACCTTGTGAAAGACCAAATTTCCAGTTACACCCAAAAGGAACTAAATTTTTAGTCTCCTTGGAATATCCTGAATTTCTATTTACTCTTAGCCAAGACAATCTGTACCGAGTTCAGCTCTAATAGCCACTCTGCCCGACCTTAGTGCATTGTGTTCTGTGAACTCAAGACTCACCAGCTGAACTAAACTGAAAGCTGAAACAAACACAAATAGGGCTTTATATAGAGGCTTCATATGAAACCTCAAGAGGAGTTTTAATGCCCATTTTTGGGTTGATTTATGTTTCTTTTTCTCACATCACACACCTTGACCTATATAAGCTATGAGAAATAGGTGTGAGTACCTCAGGGCCAGCCAACCTCACCTGTGTGGGCAGCAACTCCATTTAACTCACTGCTGAACTGGAAACAATGTGGTTTGAAGCACAATATGAACTGTTCATGGTAGCTTTGACCTGTCTTTAGACATTTTAATAATCTTTATGGAATCTTTACCATGGAAATTTTGGTTACTTCTTCTTCCAAGCGAGTTTCAAATGATGCCAGACATTATCTCTGGTATAGCACATGTTATTTCTGCTTGTACTAAGCTTTTAATGAAGCAGGCAGTCCTCTTTTCACATGAGCCATTTTTCATTTCCTCTGCTTAACAACTACATAAACCACTGCTAATAGTTTTATACTTTAAAATATGCAACATTCTAGGAAGCTCATTATTGCTATTATCCAGATACTAGTTTCTGCTAACACAAGAAACACAGACAACAGCAGAGATGAGAACACCTCCCCTTCTCCAGAACCTGACAGAACATAGAACAATTTCTAAAACCCAACCTGGATGGACTTGCTATACTGGTGCAGCTGCTTTGTGTGTTACCATGCACCTTTACAAGGCAGTAGTGCATGCCAACACTGTGACTCCTAAGATACTTGCACTTTGGAGTGGAAAAAAAAAAAAAAAAAAAAAAAAAAAAAAAAAAAGGCATTTTCAAAGAATTGCAAGCATACCTAAACAGACAATGACATATTTATCTAGTATGGCTGGTATATAGTATAGGTGTGGTTCTGCAAAATGCCTAGGGGATAGTTCCAAGCATAAGAAATCACCCAGTAAAGAACAGGACTGCAGGCAAATTCTAAAAGCATCTGCCCCAGAGCACATGCATCACTTCCATCAATAACAGTTGCTTACAGGTAAAACAGGAGAGGCACTCCAACTATTTCCACTTTTCATCTATGAATAAATATTGAGTGAAAGGACAGAACAAACCAGATTAAAGAAAATTGAAGAATGAATGGAGAAAACAGATTTTGGCAATACAAGACGACTCCTTTTGAAGGCCTTCTCAACAAATAGAACAATTCAAAGATTTCTTCCCTTCCTACTAAATAATACTATCTCTTTGCCTTCTGAAAACACAGAAGGGACACAGTCAAGCATCTTTAGCCTCCACGCTAGTTTTTGAGAGCAAAATGGAAGTAGCATGGGCAGGGGTGCTGACAGGTAGACTGAAAATGACCAGAATTAGTCCACAAACACAAGTCTCATGCCACACAGATGGGAACCTTTCTGCAGCATCACGGAGTGAAGCTGGACTGATTCAGGTTCCCGGTTGCTATAGTGACAGATCTCCCTGTCCTTGCCATATGTCAGCCCTTCAGTGCCGCTTCCTCTCTCCTCCCTGCTTCAGCCAAAAGCTTGGCTAAAGCAGCCTGCCGTACATGCAAGAGCACACAGTCACCACACATGCACATGCTGTGAAAACAGACCCACAGGTAATCTCAACCAGATCAATCACCATAGCAACCCAATCTTTTAGTCCCCAGATTTTAGCCTCTCGGGTGTATTTATAGAGCAGCTGCAGCGCTCCACCCCCTCTGCTCCACCACCAAAGCTCCCAGCACTGCCCACAGCACCAGCAAGCTTCGCCCAGACACAAGGACTGCCTGGAGTCAGCACTGGAACAGAGCCCTCCTGGCACTGCAGGCCCCAGGCCAGTGACAGCACAGGATCTGCAGCCTCCCAGCCTGTGAGCCTTCCATCTCCACGAGTGCTACAGATATCAGGAGCCATTCTTGCCCACAGAAAGCTGACTACCAACCACAGCTGACAAAATCCGCTTATCCAGGTACCCACGGGATGTTCCCACAGACACACAGTGCAGGCACAAACAGAACAGGCAGAGTGTGCTAACACTCATAACAGGAGTGCTAACACAATCCTAACAGGAACTTGCAGGCAGCAGCAAAGACTGGTTCCAGCAACCTGAAAGCCACCAACAAAAATCAAGAACAGGGCTTCAACGTGCAATAAGAGATAAGCATGTGAGGAAGAATGGTATGCAAATACTGTTATCCATTTTATTCCATTACACTCTTGGGGAAAACCATCAACAATAAACCAATGCAGGAAAAGCACACCCCTTTGTAGTACTCTACTTCCTAACAGGGAGGAGATGACAGATTTTAGCCTCAGCCACAGGACGTTTCACACACTTCAATTTAAGTTAAAGACATTATTCTCCTGCCCTCCTCTACAGTGTGAAACATCTCCCTCGTGGTCCTTCCTGGGTAGGATCATTGTGCAGAACACCACTCACTATAGAATCATAGAACAAATTCTGGCATAAAAACCCTCTGCCAATCTGGCCAGTTCTCCTGCTCTACACTGTTTGAATTTAAATTCATCTCTTACTCAAAAATAATCTCCAGAGATTTGCATGAGAGAACAGTAACACAAGGCCAACTCTTTTGAAGTCTGTCCTTTTTTGCCCCTCCTTATGAAACATCACCATCACAAAATAAGAGAGCCTTCTTATTTTCTCTACCTCATCAGCTTTCCACTGACCCTCAAATCTACACTCATACATTTTGCAAGGAGTGGGGGTGGGAGGAAGGAAGGGCAAACCAAAACCCACACAATGCCCCCAAGCCACATTAGCCTCACACCGCCTGTGACCACTACAGCATTACATTCTTTTCCAAACCAGAACTGCTTTTGGCTTGAGCTTTGAGCTGAGAAATGTTGATGCTGCTTCTGAGCACAGCCTAGACCCCAGCACTCACAAGATGCTTCCACTCCCAGCCCTCTGCCCAGCTCCCATTTGTGCAGTAGGTTCCCATAATGCAGGCATCAGAAGGTTTTTTTCCAAAAGCCAGAGAGTGTAAATGTACAGCCATCAAAAAATTAACAAGAAAACAACAAAGCGTGTGACATTTGAGAGAACTGCTGGATGCAGCTGCAACTGCTAAATTATTCAGTGCTTTCCCTTGCCACAGGCGCCTCCCCCAGCCACAGTGAGCAGCTCTGGGCCAGGAGACATCACTCACAGCATCACCACCATCAGATACAGGCACACTCAACCCTTTCCTGGAAATCAATCACAGAGACAAATGGGATCCCAACAATAAATTACAGCCATTTGTAAGACAGAGGAGGGGGAATGCTCAAAACCAGTGTGGAAACACTGAAACACTGTTCAGGATATACTGAACCAGAAAATAAAGTACTTTAAATAATCTAGTCATTTGGATGTTGTTAGCACCTCAGAACTCAGAGCCCCACATCTGTTTTGCCTTGTGTATTAGAAGTACTCAGCCCATCACCCCACGTGTGCCACCTGCTTGCTATTCCTTCTCTCTACTCACCTTCCCCTCCTCTTCATCAACACTGTGAGATCAGAAATTCCTACTCTCAAACCAATCCCACTATTAATTTTGGTGACAAATCATAGTACCAGCTGGTCAAAACTGAAAGGAAATAAAAGAGACAAGCCCATTTTCTCTCCACAAGAGCTCTGGGGTGTGAGAAGCGTGCATTTGGCAGACTCACCCACACGTAAACATTGGGGGAAGCAAGCTCAGAGCGAAGAAGGGACAGGAACCGCCTCGAGCGACTGTTGGAGGCAGCAAGTGACAGAGCCAGGGCTCCCGAGAGGACCTGCTAGACACTGGCAGTGGCAGTCACCACGGCAAAGGAAGGAGGGAAAACACCACCCTGCTGGGTATGTCTTCAGACTACCAAGGAGAGAGAAGGGAGAAAGCAGGTGGCCTGGAGGGCAGCAGCAGCGTGCCCAGCTCGTGGCTCCAGCAGAGCAGTTTAACTGCTTATCCAGAGGAAACAGACACACCAGCAGAGCGGCTCAGCGTTTGCAGCTGCAGCAAATTTCGGTGGATAACGGTTTTGATTCTTAATTATCCGTATCACAAAAAGCACTCCTCCCACTAGCTGATGACACGGAAAAAGGCAGAGGCACAGCTCCTCAAACCCTGTCACGAGGGCCTTTCCAGAGCAAGGACAAGACACCCAGGCAAGCAGAGATCCAGGGAAGCTGGTGTCACAGCTACAGGCAAGAAGGCCATCAAAAGTTTTACACTGACATTGGGAAACTCGGTTAGACGCAGCCAGGGCACTGATCTTGCAGATGTGACAGAGTAACAGGATATGAAATAAAAGGTTGCTCTGCTCAAAAGATAGCACACAGTTCCTGGAGGTCATCAGATAACAAATTCGACAGTAACGTATCTTTGTCCCTTGAATAAAAAAGCAAATGTTAATTCCCTGATTCTCACAACTGTTTAGAGATTAGTTACAAACAAAACAAAAAGGCCATATCTGACAAACATTACTGGATACATTAAAGGCAACATGATGACCAGCTCTGTTTTGAGCAATGCTGCTGCTTTGAAATAATGAAGGCTGTAGAAGAACCAGAAAACCATACAACCTTGCTCCTTGCTGCCACACTGATGCATTATTTCTCACAGCAACCCAGAAACACAAGAATCTCTCATTTTACTGCAGTGTCTGGGATCACAGCATGAAAACTGCCTCAGCTTAGGAAATTTAGGCATACGCAAGCAGCACTTCTTATTTTTAAATCCCTGCTAGTAGCAGAGATCTAAAGTGAACACAATCTCTCACAATTCAGTGGTTTCTGGGGACCAACCAGCACAACCTCCCCATCTGGGAGTTCCCCAGTGTTTCAGAGCTCCTGGCAGTACACGGGTCAGTTCTTCAGTTTGCTTGGTTTGGGGTTTCAGCTGCTCTAGTTCCTAGTTCCAAGACAGAAATCAGGAGTATGGTTGTCAATAATCAACAGTCATTACCACATGGTTTTGACAAGCAAAAAAAAATCCAGAAACAGGGAATCTAACTGCTTTAAAATGATTTTCTAGCTTGAATAACAGAGCAAAGACCAACTGAATTATACAGGTTCAGCCACAGAGAGCGAGCAGTAGATCAATGTAAGTTTTTCGTAGCTCTCAAGGCAGAGAAGGAAAAGCAGCAAAGCATTCTGTCTTCAAAAGAAATATCACAATTATTCCACAAATTAACAGATTATCCCACCAAAATACATTCCTTTCTAACTAATGCCTCATGATGCTCATTTTTATTTCACTTTGTTTCTTATTAAGTCACTGACAATGCTTCATGAAAATATGCATCTTGAGGTAGATGAAAGCTCTTTAAACTGGGGACATGATATTAATCTTGCATATCAGGCTCTTTCATTCTTTTATTCTAAATCCTTTCCTCATTGCTGCAAATCCCTAACCAGAAGCTGTATCTGTATTTTCTACCGGTGCACTGAATAACTACGTCAACTGCCTGGAAATTTAATGCAGTCTATCTTAAATGCAGGAACAACAGGGCCAAAGGACACATCAGGAATTCATCTGGGTTGGAATATATGCATTGCCTGTCTCTGATTCCTTCCCAACTGAAAGTAAATGAACCACTCACTTCTGTCCTAAGTTTTAACATAAATGTATCAATTACCATCTTCTGAGTATGATGGCAAATCCAGTTAAAAAATGACAGTGTGAAATGACAGGAAAGACACTGTATTTTACACCATTTGTTGACCCCTTTCACATATTAAATCTCTACCAATTCCCTCCCCCCCAAAAAAAAAGGCAATTCTTCCAACAAACATATCTGGAAAGGAGTATCAGAGAAAAATCTATTAGCTGGAATGCTGGAAATTAAAAGCTTTGAAGAAATTTATTCTCTTAGAATTTAGCAGTACTTGTGACTTTCTAATTTAATACTCAAAATTTTCATAAATATTTGGTTTTTCAACTGGCTCACCACAGAAGATATTAAATAGACCAGACTGAACGCCTTGAAAGAGGTATGCCTAGTAGTATATCCTGTCTATGCAGATCCTGAGTATTTGATATGGCTTGAGGTGAGAGGGGAAAAGCTATAAATTATGAGCCTCTATGCCCCTGAGCCCAAGGCAGATAAAATCAAAGCCAACACTAATTTAATTCAGGAAGATGATACGAACAAGTGTTTTAGTAAGGCCTGAAATGCACTGATGCTTCTACCATTTCTACTGAACCATCAGTACTGATGCTCTAAAACCTAAAAAGCTGTTTTGGCTATGTGGGCAAGGATTACTGTTAAAAATCCTCAAAACTTTTACTCCTCTGACCCCCAAATCCTTCTAAAACAGACAGAAGTTGGACTCAGTACTTTCAGGCACATGGTGTGGCTCTTGGGAGATGGTCCTGTGAAAGGCCAGGAGTTGGATTCAGTGGTCATCGTGGGCCCCTTCCCACTCAGCACATTGTGTGAATCTGTGATTCATTACCTACCCACCCTGTCTGCTTTCAAAAGAGTTACAGAATGGTACCATGTTTGAAGAAGAGGTTTGCCCTCCAGTATATTTTTATGTTTTTCCATTAAAACTTTAAAGTTTTCATAAGAAATTAGAATACTAATTTTTTCTTTTTTTTTTCTTTTTATTTATTTTTTTTTTTTTATTTGCCAGTTTCCACACAGCCTTTGGTTCACCACCATTCACAGCTTTGGCACATAACACACATCCCAGAACTGTGTCTTGGCCATGTTATGCATTTTGTGTAGACAACACTCTTTCAGTGAGGATACTGTTTTCCTTTTTTGCCCATCCAGTAAAATTAGAATTGTTTTAAAAGCAGTAATGTTGGGAAAACAATGCAGTAGGACTCTGAAGCTTACAGCCTGAAACCTGTTCATTTGGTAAGAACACGGGAATCCAGACTTGTGATACAACTGCAACACCACTGGACAGGCACGTACAAGATATTTTAGTGAGGACAAGGCTGTGTTATTCTCCAAACAAAAGCATTCTAGAGACTTGCTGATAATTCTGCATTTTGTTAAATACACAGTAAGATACTTAACGAGTGCGCATTTAATTACAGTGTCTATTAAATGGTGTTCAAAAGCTGTGCATTTTCTAACAATACAATACTAAGGCAAAAATAGTATTTTAGAGCTGGAATGATCTATCAGTTCAGTGTTACATAATATGCTGTGAGGGGATGGCCAGATTAGATCCTGTAAAAACTGCATTTTAGCTATGCTGGATGTCAAGTACTCTCTCGGATGTGTTAGGATTGCAGTTTTTCATTAGTGCTGAAAACAGCAAGTACTTCTTGTGCTCAATCCAAAACAGTTCCTTAGGTCCAAGCAGCATAAAGTCCAAAAATAGAGACACTTCCCAAATAATCTGTATTTGGGTGACTTTAGTTTGATTATGTGACCCTCAGAACACCACAATAAATCTTCCCTCCCCCTGCTTGTATCTACAAGTAGCATCCTTTGTGCAGATAAGCAGGGACGGTGCACGGAGCACAGCAAGGACACTTGAGAGCACACCAACAGAAATGCTGACCCAGAGTCGCACTGGATGTAGAGAAAATGGCTGGCTTGTCTAGGGAGAGCACAACATACTGCCAGATCACACTTCTACCCCATCCCCACAGGGCTGCAAGTTAATAACGTATGTTATTTTGCATATGACTGAAAACAGCGTGGCATATGGAGGAGTTCAGGGGGGAAAGGGAGAGAAGAAAGATGGGAACCAAATCCGTTTCCTTCAAAGCTTATCATTTCTCAAAACACCTCTTTATCGTGACTCCACACAGTGACACAGACCAAGCTTTCTTCCCCTCCTCCACCTGACAATAAGAGTGAGCAACACAACAAGGTGGTGACACCCATTTCTGAGGGGAAAATGCTCTTGATTTATAGTCGACTTCATAAGAAATGGCCCAGTATAAAGTGGATTTCCTATTCTTTTGTCTTGCGGAGTAACAGGATCTGTGTTTACAAACCAAGGAGTAAAGGCACCTTTCCAGGCACATTACCGCAGCAACCCCATTCACACGGCTGCACACCTCGCCCTTTCCAAGGGCTTCTGTCCGCCCTGAGCCGCCCTTCTCCCTTCCCTCACTATCCTGCCCGCTTCCACCCGGCACGGAGCGAGGAAAAGCCGCCGGGCGCCCGGGACCGAGAGCGCCGGCCCCGAGCCCACACGCCCGCCGCCGGCAGAGCCCCGCACCCGGCCGGTCACGCCGCTTTCCCAAAGCTGCCGGTCCCGGCAGGAAACCCGCGAGCGACCCC
>VXBU01011521.1:119116-150837 GCA_013400315.1 Bombycilla garrulus
CCTGCCGCCCGCAGGGGGCGCTGCACCGCGCAGGGGCAGGCGGGATGGCGGGAAGGAGGAGGGATGGAGGGGAGATGGAGGAGGGATGGAGGGGGCATGTCAGGGATCAGCCCTCCTGTCCAGGCTGCGTCGAGGGAACCGGGAGCACTTCAGGCACTTGAAGCGTCGAATTGGTGCCTTCACACCTCGTCCTGGCAGCAGCTGAAGCCTCGCAGCAAAGCCCGGCTGCACACGGACAAGAACACAGCGAGGAGACACAGTACCGTGTATTTTCACCCTCTGTGTTGAGCTACATACTTGCTGATTTGCCAGTAGCTTCATAAGATTACAAAAGAATTTGGTTATTAAAAGCTAGAGATAAAGCTTTTTTTAATTCCTTCAAAGCTCCTAAAAACCTGTACCCTGCACAAACAAATCCATTTATTAACAAAACCAAAACTACCAAAATAAACCAAAAATGTAAAAGCACCACAAGTAACCCACAATCTTTATACCTGTGGGGTGCAAGACGGAGAAATAGTATTTGATATTCCTCATCTCTACTTTGCCCACTGTAGAGGAATTTGGTTTTCAGAAATACCTTTCCTCCCTCCCCATTGATCGCATGAGCAAATACAGCTGTTGAATAAGGGTACAGCCAACCAGGAACACCTCCCAGGATTATAATTCAAGCACCCCAAGATTTCTCCAGCAGCCAAATCAGCAAAATTAATTTGAAACAGATCAGGTATAGAGACTTAAGAGCAGCAGGACTGAATCTCAGGCCTAGATAGCATTTTGCAAACATAAAAGTACAAAGGGTCACCAGTCTCATGGACGGTTCTTCCCCCACACCTGCTTGAGCTCCATGAGCTAACCTGGGAAGCTTCTAAAAGACAAAAAACTGGTTCTGTACTTTCAAACAAAGTGAGAATGTGAAGATGTAAACAAGAAGATTGTGTTCAACTATATGATAATGAGAAGGGATGCACAAGGCAGGGTGCTGGTTTGGGCTGATGGAGTTAATTTCCTTCACAGTGACTGGTACAGGGCTGTTTTGGGTTTGTGCTGAGCACAGGGTTGATAACACAGAGATGTTTTTGTTACTGCTGAGCAGGTCTCGCCCAGAGCCAAGGCCTTTTCTGCTTTCCGTGCTGCCACAGTGGGGAGGGAGCTGGGGGTGCATGGGAGGTTGGGAGGAGACACAGCTGGGACAGGTGACCCCAGCTGCCCAAAGGGATATTCCAGACCATATGGCACCATGCTCTGCACATAAAATACAGGGAAGAAGAAGGAAGAGGGGGAGGTTTGGGGCAATTGTAACAATTACACAGGGTAAGGCCTGACTCTCCTGGAGATGGCTGAACAGCTGCTTGTCCATGGGAAACAGTGAATTAAGTCCTTGCTTTGGTTGTGTGTATTGCTTTTGCTTTTCCTATCAAACTCTTTATCTCAACCCACGAGTTTCCTGGCTTTTATCCTTCTGATTCTCTCCCCAGTCCTGCTGCTGAGCGAGTGACTGTGTGGGGCTTGGTGGCTGTCTGGAGGAGGCAAGGAAAATCACTGTTTTCCACTGCTGTCCACAGCAATGTTACAGGTTGCACTTTGGGAATCCCCCAAACTGACATGCAGTTTTTCTCTTCAAATTAAGGAGATGCAGCCCCAAGAATATAAAGCTGGAAGTTAAGCTGCAGCTCTTCTTTTGATAGCAGGGCCCAGCCACCCTCTAAACCATGCAGCACTGATGAGCTCTTGAGCTCTGCTTGATACACCCCCTCTCATACCCCACTCCAGTCTCCCATAAGCCTATGCCAATTTCTTCTTCCTCTGGTTCAGTAGATTCTAAATTAAATTTTATACTCCAGAGTAACGCAGAGGCCTCAGCAGAACAGCCTGCAGTGTGGAATCTTGCTAAACTGACCATTGCTCTCCTTTTGCACCGGGGCAGGGGATCATCAAGCACTCAGGAAGCAGCTAATGCTGGACAGCTCTGCTTTCCCCCATCCTGCCACTTCCTTTGAGGTAATGCACACGTTCAACTATTCCTGGTGCTTTGCCTATGAATACATCAAAAAGGAGCAGCACATCAGGGGTCAGGTAAGGTGCTGCTGAAATCTACTTGACAGCCAGGGCACACTGGACTCCTCTTTCAATTTTGGCAAGCCACAAAATGCAGAAAATGGAGCAGAGCACATGCAATGGAAAGGTGACATTCTGAATGCAGTTGTACAAATTGAGGTGAGGTGTGTATGCATAGTGCATGGTCTTCATGACACCCACTTAATCCACTTCACCTATTTGCCAGCTCTGGCCCACAGCACAGGTGCATATCGAGCTACGAATCTCATACTAAAGGCCAAAAGAAACCACCTGGGGTTGCACTGCTATTTCTCTCATCACTTCTTGCTTCTTCCCAACACATATACTCATCATTTCTTACCAGCTTTGAGCTTGTTACAGCAAGAACTTATTCCACCCTCCTCCAGTCTCATGACAGCACATCAAACAATGTCAAAATCCTGTATTAGGCTTTATTCTTTTATATAAACATTAACATTTCTCAAACAGATTAGTTAAAAATACAGATTTAAACAAGAATTTTTGCAATTGCAATGAGTTATAAAAAACAACAGATTATTTTACAGATTGTTACAAGTGCTTTACAAAGGTGCAGAGTGAAGGCCAGTGGCAGGGGACCAACCTCAAGTGCAAAATGGACACGATACCCTCACCACGGGCATAGCGCTCAGATACACAGCCAAAAAAAAACAAACAAACCAAAAAACAGACAGACAAAAACACCCGAGCCATGTGAACCTATGCTCTTGGGATGCTCACCGGGCAAGCAAACATAGACCCCTATGACAGAGAAGACTCATGAGACCAAGCTACCAGGATACTTAAGGTTGCATCTCTGAGATCAGCCATAAGATGTTTTTTCTTGGAAAATAAGGAACATGTTTTATAACAGTATGTTTCTCTTCTGTCAGACAAAATATTGCTGTAAATCCTAGAATACTTATGGATGTGGATACTTAAAACTCGGGCCATAAATCCAGTGTGGATCTCACAATGCCCAAAGTGAAGAAAGGATACAAGACCCAAGTGTCCTTCTGAAGCAGTTGGCACTCCTCATACAAGAGGGACAGACCTCCATATCCCATGATCATCACTGAAACCTGGAGCAAGTACCTTGGAAAGACTTTGGCAAAAGGAAGACGATGCAAGTGGATCTGATTACACCCAATATTCCTGCAGCCCGTGATCCGAGTTGTACAGCCCACAGTTTATGCAATGCCCACATACTTCACTAAATGCAGTGTGTCCTCTCTCCTTGGTCAATACATCTTCACACCCACCTTGGAACACATACCACATGCTCCAGATTCTTGGAAGTTTTTGAGATCCTTCCACCACACCCACCTTACCTAGGTACGAGGCCTACCCATATATCTTTCTTCTATTCCACCCCTAAAGATAAAAATCTATGCCCTGATTTGTTTTGAACTACAGTTGTCCAGCTGTTAGCAAATGAAAGGTAAATTGAGCTGTCTGAGAACCACCATGAGATAAAACCGTGATGCATTGCATTAAAAAAAATCCACTACTTTATGCCTGACATCTTTTTGATATACAATGTTCCCTACCCAGAGGACCTCCTTGATAGACAAAGGGCACTACACATTACAGGAATCCTTTTTTTCAAAGGAGGGCCAGAATAAAGGGCAGCTCTAGAGATGAAGTCTCATAATAAAGAAATAAAAGCTACTTCTCTTGGAATCATTGTAAAGGGCAGCACATTCAAGAGATTTTATTTATAGGAAACCCAGTGAAACCCCTAGAACATCCACACTGACTTCCCTGAGCTCCTCAGATCCAGGTACACTGGGGACCCTGCAGAAGCCTTTTGAGCTGGGTTACTCTCAACAGAGAGCTTTTGGCAAGTTCCTGCAAATTCATTTTCATAATCAGCGAGAAGAGGATCAATGGGCAAACTCTCAGCATATGCTTAGAGAAGAGAAAGACTCTGAAGAAAAAGGAGTTGAGGGGCAGGGGGAAAGGTCTTCATTTCTACCGTTTTTGAATGTTTCACGTTACTCCTTTGGGGTACGGGCACTACATCGAAACCAACCCCTCCATCTGATCTACCCCAGCTGCCTCCTGCATAGTCTCATGACAACACTGAAACCCCAGGCTCATCACTCCCTGCATGCCCAGCCCAGGGTTCAGTGCTCTGGAGAGGGGAGGCTGGCTTCTCGTTAGCAAAGGCTGGGAGATGGCATTATGTCAGCATGTCAGCGCCCTGGGAGCATGCAGTCACTCATGCACATCCCAGATTTCTGAGAGCAGGGGCGGCAGCTTCTTATCCTGCAGCCGAAGGGCAAACACCTGCTCAGAGTGGACACTGCTCAGTGTCCGCAGACTGACCAGCTTCATTAACATCCGTGGAAACATCAAGCGGTCCTGCAGGGGCAAACAGACAGCTGTCAGTAAATTCACCTGAAACGGTTTAAAAAAATAAATTACCACAACTGATGATACACTGTAATCACAATCCTTCCTCTAGATGCAGCATTCTCCAGGAGGATACAGTATGAAAGAACACAAGTAGTACATCATGTCACAAAAATCCAGACTTTCCACACTGGCTAAACTATGGAACATGATCCAGGACAGGAGATTGTGACAGCTCACAAACCCTGCATTTACAGCTGCTATCAAAGAGGCCAGAAGGGACAAGCCTGACAGTACAGGCAGCACTGCAGGAACTCTGCCTGCATAAGCACAAAAGCCACTTGCATGCTCACTGGAGATGCTCTGCTCAGGCACTTACATTTGGTCTGTTGATGCAGATGTAAGAATGAAGCGCTTCCACATAGGTGTGCTGCAGCCTCTCCACCAGGGACTGGTCCTGCACATTCGGTCGGTCTGCCAGAAAGCAAGTTACAAGTAAGCAAATTGCCACAGGCAGCTTCACTGGATTTAACATCTCTGTCTAACCCCACTTCCTCCTATGGTGTCTTCCCAAAACTTCATCTCACATTCACCCAGCACAGCTGGGAGATATATCCATGACACTGAGGCAGCTGTGTCAGTTGCCTGAAACTGTTCTTTCTCAGTGATGTCTACTGCACACAAGGAGTCCAATCTGACTCCTACAGAGGTGGGAGGTTAGGGAGACCAAACAGTGCTGTTTGCTCTCATGTTCCTGTCCCAGAAAAAATGAGAAGCCGCCTATTCCCCTATTTGAGAGCAAGTGGCAAAGTCTCTCCAATAGTTGAGCCAGTTAGAAAACAGGAACAAAGAGAAAGAGTCATTAATCAGGTCACAGGACAAAAGAATAGAGGTGGCTTCCTGGCAAAGCCCTGTCCTGGCCCGGAGCAACATTGCCTCCTGTCCAGAGCATGTTTGCTTGCCCACTAGATGTCACTCACGCTGCAGGAACCTGCATCACACCAGAGGTGCCAAGGACATTAAAGGGCAGGTTTTTTTTATTGCCAAGGGCAATAAAATAGCAGTTTCTAAATGAGGAAGATAAATACTGGCTGATTTTTCTGCACACTTTTCCAGCATTGAGGAATTCTATTTCCTCTGGAAGTGGCACTATAAAATTCAGAACATAATGAATAATATGCTCCCTTTATCACTAGACTCTATATGTGCTCTATTATTCCTTTTCTGCTTGTAACATCCCTTCATTCTACTTTCTTTGCCCTCTGACTCACTGCTGCAGCTCTTCAGATCTTCCTGGGTTTTTACCTGCAGAGAAAATGTTGATGGCAATTAAAAGTGCATATTCAGCATCATTAAGCTGTAGCTCATTCATTCCCTTTGAGAACTCAAAGATAGGGTTAATGAACTCAAACTGCAGACCTGCAACAAACAAGAGAGCAAGGTGAGGCAGTAACAATTGTCTCCCCTCTCCCCCTCCCTTTCACGGTAAAGGCTGCCAGAAGTCCACTGCTATACACCAGGGAGTGGGGAAGAGAGACAGGTGGGAAAAACCTTTACATTATGCTCTAATGAATCCTCCCTTTACATCCACTACTGGTGAGCACCAACAACAGTGGCTGAAGAGTCAGGCTCTAACTGTAAAATGACACTATTTCTGGATTTTCCTAAAGCCTTTTCCTAAAGCACATTACTGGGCAACGGCTAAAGGAACACATCATCAGCTGTCAGATAAGTCCATCAAAACATCAGAAGGCCACAAGCACAACATTTATACTGTCCACTCGAATGGCATCACCTCCTTCACACCCAGTAGCCTTCATGCTTTCAAAGAAAGCTTTAATTTCACACTTCAGGTTCACTTGAAGCGTGTATGAGCTGAAAATATGAGGTTCCAAGAATTCTGAACTATGCTATTTCCTTCAGCTCAAAGAGCTGGGAGACCTGAGGCAGAGCCTGACCTAGGCTTCCAATCACCTCAATGCAGCCAGACAGAAATATTTATTGCCATAACAGAGACCACTGTCAAATCAGGTCTCTGTGCCATGTAATTATGCTGAAAACTTCATGCCTTTCCTCCAAAATAGCATCCAAGTTTCTAATTTCCTGCATTAAATGCATCTGAGAAGGAGGAACAAAATGGAGGGAATCATCCTGGATCCCTGCTTTTTTGCCTTTCTAGTAACCTGAAGAAAAGGCTACCAGGAAAAGTGACATAAAGAAAAGCTGTATATAACGGCCATCTCAAGTACAAATTGTTAAATAGCTACTCAAGAAATAAAATAATAAAAAAATCAGCTGAAGCACAGCTGTCTTGTTTTTAGAAATGCTGAAGATACACACTTCTTGTTACTTCATCTGAAACACACACTCATAGCTCCTGGAAAAATATACTTCTGAGACCACAACAGCACAGGCTACCACATATTAGGATGATAAAATGTCTAAAGCAGTCTCTGGGGATCCTCAGTGCACAGTACAGACTTGGTATCAACTGAGATGCAATCCTAGTAATGTCATCACTCCAAGCGTCCATCCGGATTAGCAAGTGATACGCTTGGACATGAGAGAAGACTGGTTTGGACTGGTATGATCTGATACAGCTCAACCACGTCACATCTCTACAAGCAACGAATTTCACACCAACTGCTACTCCTAGGAGGACACTTGCAGCAATATTTTCATGCCTTAAGAGTCCAAATTTTCCCAAGCCAATCGACATCTAGAAAAAGATACAAAATGAACTGGTACCACACGTTAAATACAACAAAAGAAACGGTTTGTGGGGCTATTGGTTTGTTCCTGTTTTAAACCTCTCACCACAAACTACTTCCAGCTGCCTACATTAAAAAGGAAAATATGTAAGAACACAAGACACTGGGAAGGAAGAAACACCTGTCTAATGCAGCACCTGCTTTGGCGAAGTCATCCCGATTATAGCTCAGGTCTTTAAGAAAGGTGATGCTCTCAATCTCTGGATTGTAGCGCCGAGATGTCTCCAACAACATCACCTGAAGACAGAAATAAGATATACTCGATTTGAAAGTGGGAAGAAATGTTACAACATCAATAATTTGCTGACAGTTGAAGCATCTTTGAAAAAAAAAATAAAAAAAACAAAACAAAAAAACCCAAACAAAACCATTCCAGTTTCTCTCAGAGTGCTTAAAAATTCCAAGATAAAGTCTGCTGCCATCCTTTGTGGTGTCTGCTTCTGGGAAATGGGAAATTCCTGCTTACCACTATCAAGGCACTTGCCTCATTCCCTTCCTGTATAACCAGGCATCTTGCCAATATAACCTCACACTGCAGCAATGGTTCCACAACTGAGGTCCTTCAGTCTGCCGTCCTCAAAAAAGGGATGGAACTATTTCTCTAGGTGGGTAACTCCAAATTCTTTCATCTCTGCTACTGCGTACTGGGGTGGAGTCAAACCCTCACCTCTATGGTAGATGTCTTCAGTAAAGCAATCTGATCTTCCCTGGTGAGCTCCAGGAAGCCAGGTAATTGCTTGGCAAAGTCCACGATCTCTTGCACAGAGATAATTGCGAGTTCTGTGAAGTGAGCAAAACGCTGCTGCCTTGCTTCACGGTTATTTGGATCAGGAATCTGGGGCCATGGCTGTAGGAATGGGAAGAGACAGCATATATTTGTGAAAAATGGAGCCAAAGATGAAAGATAAGATGAAGAGAACAATGAAAGAAAATGAAACTTCAGAACATCATCCTTTGCTATTCTTTACAGAGCTTTAGCCCACAGATGGAATTCCTAAAGCAACTCTGTTCTCCCAAATTTTTCTACCTGAAATGCAACTCCCCAGACTTCAACTTTTTCTTATTTTTGGGTACACTGGTAGAGTTTTTACCGTCACTTTGAGCCTGTCTGTGAAGGAGCGCTGGTTGCACTGCTGCTGAGCAGCCACGAGCTTTTTTATCATGCTCAGCTGTTCCGGCGTCAGTTTGTGAGAAGGGCTTGGCGGATTTGGAGGGTTTGGACGCACCACAACTGTCCGAGCCTGATCGTCTTCCTGCTTCTTCAGTTTCTTCAGTCGGATCTGTTCTTCAGACAGAACATCTAAAGCAGGAATAGCTCATGATCAACCACAGGAACACATTGGAAACCACACTAAACACTGGGTAATGTGCTGTGGATGGAGAGGCAGAGATCACAGCTGCCTGAACTGGACATAGCAGAGTGCAGACAAAACGGCTGACAGTGATACTTATTTGTTTCTCCCTCTATTCCCTACTTTAAGTTGTTCCACTGCCTTTCTTCTAATCATACTGTCATGTAAAGTGTTCACAAAAGGCAGAAGCTCCTCTCATGACGCCCTGCAGATCTCAGACAAACAACAAAGACTTTACCCATAAAGTAATTCCCTAAAATGTCATATTACAACAGGTGCTCCCTTCATATGCCATGGTGTGTCCACCATACTTTATATTATCCTACTATTATGTCTTTTTTCAATGTTTTTAATTTAACAGCTTGTGTCATTTCACCCTCTTCAAAGGTCAGACTCAGTCCTGAGTGGAGCTTGAGAGAGAAAGGATAATTTGCTACAGAGACCATCTGCAGCAAACTCTAGAGCAGTAATACACCCCAAGATGAATAATGAAAGAGTAACTTGGCATAAATGTACTGAGGACCAAGTGCAGGTCCTTCAGGATTAGGGTTTCAAGTCTCCTTCAGTTGTTAAGTCAAAGGGGAGATGTCATTTGGATGTAACACTGTAAGGAACAGAACAACTCAAAGGCATCTGCTCTACTGAGGAACTAAAGCATCCCTCTGTCGAGGAAGGGAAGCACATCTTTTCTCATAGGTGCGCCAAGCAGCAAAGAGTGATTTAAACTAAAGCTGCCTAAGGACAGGAACCTCAATCTATCCCTCTCCTCTCTCAACCCAGTTTGATGCCAGGACCAGCAAGAGATGCCCAGAGCCTGGAGAGGATGTGCAGGTCAGCAGGAGAGCACCTGTAGAGCAGCACAGAGGAGTTCCTGCCACTCCATCCAGTAGGTCAGGTTCATCAAGAGCCCAACTTAAATGCCTCTATGTAAATGCACATAGCACAAGGAATAAATAAAGAGGAGTTAGAGACATGCACACCCCTGCAGAGCTGTGATCATATTGGCATCACAGACAGAGGGTGCACAGCAAGTTCACTGGCCTGGACTTCAGGAGCGCAGACTCTGGCCTCTTCAGGGATCTGCTCAGTAGAGTACTATCAGATAAAGTGCTGGAGGGAAGAGGGGCCCAAGAAAGCTGGTTAATATTCAAGGATCACCTCCTCCAAACTCAGGAGCGATGCATCCTTGTCTCTAAATTGGAATAGCATGGATTTGACAGATAGATCATTTGGAGGATAAAAGACTGGTTGGATGGTCACACTCAAATAGTTGTGGCTCACGGCTCAATGTCCAGGTGAAGACCAGTGATGAGTGGCATTCCCCAGGGGCTGGTATTGGGACTGGCACTGTTGAACTCCTTTGTCGGTGACATGAAGAGTGGAACTGAGCACACCCTCAGCAAGGCTGCTGACAACACCAAGGCTGTGTACTGGGATTGACACTTTGGAGGGAAGGGAAGCAGAAAAGGAACTGAGTGGGGAAAAAAAACACCTCTGTATCTTCAGGAACAAAGATAAATAAACAAAGCTTGACTTTACCAACAAGACTTTGAAAGTGCTGAAAAATTCTTTGGCCATTTTTTTAAATGCACAGATAACATAGAAAACAAAGGATGTTGTAATGAGGTGGGGGTTAGTCTCTCCTGCCATGCCCACAGTGAGAGGACAAGAAGAAATGGCCTTAAACTGAGACAGAGGAGATTCAGATTAGGTATTAAAAAAAAAAAATTCCTTGTTAGGGCATGCATTAGAATAAGCTGCCCTGGGAGGTGATGGAGACATCATCCCTGGATGTGTTTAAAGGGCACCTGGGTCTGTGCTCAGTGATATGCTTTAGTGGTTTAAGGGTTACAGTAGTACTGCTGGGTAGATATTTGGACTTGATGATCTTAAAAGATCTCTTCCAGCCTTGATGATTCTATGATTCTATAGCTGCTACACAGAAAAGCAGGCCCTAAAACTGAACAACTATATAACTGCACTTCTTAACAGAATCATGTTAAAAAAAGACAAGAACTGGAGAGCTGGGATTGGAAGGACAGACAAAAAACATAACACAGTCAAGCTGAGAGTAACCTTTATTCCTGACTTCCAATAGAGAGGATGTGTGCACAGGTACATGCACCATGCACAAAACTTAGGATTCTAACAGCAAAGGCATTCAATACAATTATCAAAATAAGGGGGATCTATAAGATTAGAAAATGCTACTTACAGTGTCAGTTTAACGAGGGAAATAATTGATCCAAGTGATTACAGCCCCTCACGTTGGGACTCTGATGCACAAAAGAATTTTTATCTGGTAACATGTTACTTGGCTACTAACGAATCTTGAAAACTGCCTATGTGCCAGCTCCTACACCATGCTAAATTCAAAGCAATCTGAATTACTTGGTTTGTCAGGAAGGAATTATTGAAACTCATGGTTCACACTGGCTTAAGAACAATAAACTGGCCATGAATAACTTCAGTCTGGGAATTAGAAGAATGTTTCCAGCAATTACTAGGGGGGAAGTTCTGGAATGACCTTCCAAATGAAACAGCTGGAGGAAAAAGCCCTCAGTTTCTGTCAAAACTAACAAGACAAATTTGCAGTGGGGTTTACAGCGTCAACAAGAATTGCCAAGTTCTTGATAATAATACCAAGATTCCTTTTGACCTAATTTTCCTGATCTATCTTTAACACAAAAAAATGACTAAATGCAGAAACATACTGAGGCTCGCTCTATCTACCTGCAACAAAAGAGAAGCAAAGTGAACAAGTGGTCTTACTGCATTGCTTTTCAAATACATCTGTTTTGTAGCTCCTGGGAACGGGGCAATGGGGTAAAGACACTATACATAATGCTGATAACAAATCAGTGAGACAAAGATACTAATGTGCTGTGTTTCATGCTGCAAAACTGAACAGCATGTCTACTAGCTCATCGGGACTTAATTTTTGCAAATTTGTGTTGTACGATGTTTCGGAAATACCCGTTGTTCCTAGCTGTTCTGGGTGCTGGATGTCAGAAAAGAAGACTTCACACAGATCTAACATTAATTGAGCATTCATTCAGTCCATCTTGACAAGTAAAGGGATGAAATCTGGATACCTTGGCCAAGGAGGGCTATTCCTGATATGCAAGCAGAAATACTGGTGAATATTCAGTATTACGGCTGGCGTGAGAAAAATAGCAGAGATCACTAAAGAGAGCAATGAGATCAACTCATGCACAAACACAGCTGCAGTACTGCCCTTGACCTCTTTTGCAAGCTCACAGTAAGAAGCAAAGAAAAGTGCCTGTTGTTCAAGAAGCACGGTGACCAATCTTACAGTCCTGGTCACAGGCCTGGCATTCTTTAGAGCACCCTGATGAACCTGTCAGTCTTTCCTCTGCTGGTATGTTGCACGAGATCTTACAAGGAATAAAGCAAGGCCGGGTTCTCAGCACACCAGTGGTGTTCCACTAACAGCCTCACCTCCCCACGCAATCCTCGCAGAGCTCTCAGTGACTTCCCACGCACATTCCAGCACCCAGCCTGCACGGCTCCCACGTGCCCCCTCCCCAAGCACCGGCAGTGCCCGCGCCTCGCAGCCGCCGTCCCGTCCCATCCGCACTCACACTGCTCGCGCATGCCGGCCTCCTGGCACTTGCGCAGCCGGCACTCCTGGCACTTGCGGCGCATGTACATGTCCATCTCGCACTTGCCGCCGTTCTTGCACGCGTACTGCGCGCCCTTGATGACGCTGCGGCGGAAGAAGCCCTTGCAGCCTTCGCAGCTCAGCACGTTGTAGTGGAAGCCGGAGGCCTTGTCCCCGCACACGCTGCACACTTCGTTTCCCAGCATCTTAGGGGCTGGGCCCTTCTTCCGCTTCAAGGGGGGATTTTCTACCCAAACGAAAGGCAGCGAGGAAAAAAAAGAAAAGAAAACCCACGTACGTGAAGGAAATGTGGTGTTCGCAGCTGACTGCCCTATTCCTGACAACCAACATCCTCACTCAAACCCACTCTCTCCAGAGCACATGGATGAAAAGATCAAGTTTCCCTTTTCACACACAGTCCTTCTGGACAAGCAAGTCTTCTGCAACAAACTTACTGACATAATCCACAAGGTTGCAGTTCAACTATATAAACAAATATAGCTTCACACTTGTTCTCCTCCAAAATAGAGTGAAAGTGTTCTTCTGAACTTTCCAGTNGTAAACAAATATAGCTTCACGCTTGTTCTCCTCCAAAACAGAGTGAAAGACCAAAGCATGCTCAGGCCAAGTGTTCTTCTGAACTTTCCAGTTACATTTAAGTTACCAATGTGAGAAAGACCTACAGAAAAGTTGAGTTGAAATTCCAAGATTGTGCAGAAAGTAGATTTCTTCAGGACTCACCTCCAGTTATCTTACTTCTATTCTCTGCCAAACGTATGCACGAGAATAAGGAAAAATGTTTCCTCGATTCAATAGTGACAGAAAGTCAGTGCTGAAACTGTGACCCTACAAAAACCAGACTGAGCAGACAACCCCTGTAACTGGAACACTTTGGGAAACTGTCGAGACAGAAGACAGCAGCTTGTGGGGTTCACTGCAGTAAGCAGACACGCAGCACTCTTCACAAGCTCTGTGAGCCTTTGGAATCCTGAAGGCATCATTTCCTCTTCAGGAGGAGTGCTCCCCACTGCTAGAACTGAAACACTTTCATAGTGACAGTTCGCTTACTAAAGCTTGCTGTTCTATTGCAAGCACAGGGCCTTCACTACTGCTTCCCATTTCAGATGGTCTTGTGCAGCAGCTCCAAATTCTTCCTACATCACTGACAGATTTTAATCTTATCAGTGGCTCTGCATTTGGAAAACACCTTTGGTCTGCTCCAACACATCTTACCTTAAACACTCCAGTCAAATGCTTGCTGATATTATATGTGCATTCCCTCCCTAATATCCCTCTCTTTTCCATCCATTTAATTCTAGCTATGTTGACATCTGGTATTTTACACAGCTCATAGTGCAGGTATTTTTCTGTATGTCAGATATTACAGATTCTTCTACGGTAGATGTTATAAAGATTACAACCAGCATGTCTTGATAAAAATCTCCAGATTATGTTTAGATATGCCTGGAAAGCCTTTAGACTGGAGTCAATGCTTAGTTTGAAGAACAAGGCTATTGCATTTCTTGATCAGCATCAGGGTTACAGCTGCACGTCCAACTTTTGTACTTACTGTTCCAACACTTCTATCCTTGTGTTTACAATTACTATTCCTGAAATGGTAACTAGTTTTAGGTCAGTCTCAGATATAATTATTTGTGTTCCTCAATACAAGTTTTGAGCCATGAGTATCTTGGTGTTGATTTTCAATCCTGCTGACTCTACAGAGGTGTGGAGGTCACTCATTTTGGCCTGCACTTGTCATTGCAGACTGAGGCAACAGCAAGAAGATGTCTTCAGAAAGGTTAAATTTCTGATATTCTCCTCTCTTGTTCAACTATATTTCTCTTCACACAATATACTACCAAAGTAAAAATTATGCAGTGCCTGCAGTTATTTCAGATTACTTAGTATGAACACATGTAATGGCAGACTAACTGGTCGAACAACTTGCTGAAGCCTCAAGTGACATTCATATGCTTCTGAGGAACAGCAGAGTAATCCAAGGACTCCCACAGATAAATCTGTCCATCTTTTGGATTTCTTAGCTGTCTTTAAGCCATTATATAAACTTCTTACTACTTTTTCTATGAGTGTTTTATTGAGACAGACAGACTTAATCTTTGATCTATGCAAATTATTTTCCATCTCTGAGCACGAACCATTTTAGTCATATAGATGATTATTGTTATTTTCTATAGTCAAAGATAACCCAGAAATAATGTAAGATGCATAAAGAAAGCATGAATGCTGCCTCTGAACCTTTAGCTCTCACTGGGGTCCTCCTTCCTCAGTAGGTATCTATTTAATAAATATTTTCCACATTTTGTGGGTTTTTTTTCTTACATTTTCATAAGGAAACAATCTACCAATCACTTTCTTGTTAAGTCCTCAAATCCATTTTAAAGACTTTAATTGGGTAATGTCATATCACCTTTTAACTACTCTCTTTGTTTCTACTCTACTGATGAGTCCTCATTCAACATTCATATTATCTCTTCACTTTATATCAAGATTGCCCATTGCCTCTCTGCTGAGCAAATACATTAATTTGTCATATTTTGATTAAGATGATGATCCCATGCACTTATGGTTTCCTTTTTTTGCTGTTACCTGTCCAGAGACGTTATGCTGTCTTCTTACAGTTTGAAAGTGTAGGTGATAACGAGCAGCTTTAACTACAGAATCTCAGTTCTGTGTCTGATACTCTTCATCCTCAGTTAATGTAAGAAATACATGGAGAAACTCCTACTCCAACGCTCCCATTTGCAGTATGAATCTGCAAAACCCTATCATTTATTTGCACCACCTACCCTTGTTATTTATCTGTAATAAAGCTTTACTGTTCAGCAGCTTTTGAAAAGGCTAAAAAATTAATTTATCTTACTGCCATGGACCTAGTCTCTAGAAGGTCAAGTAAGCAAAATATTCAATGCATTTATCACTTAGATAAACCCAGTCTTCAGCTATCAATAACTGACTCTATTCTTAGACATCATCTCTGAGTGCCTCAAGCACAGCAGAAATTGTCCTAAAATTTTCAAAGCATCGATTCTGCTGGCAGCTGAAAGAATGGATAGCCTTTATGTCTCATGGATTTAATGAGAATTTTTGCATACCTGCATGCTCAGGGGGGTTCTCTGAGCCAGGGAAGAGTGGAAGCCCTTCCTCCTCCATCTCAAATACACTTGCCACCCTCTTCCCATGATCCTGTGTGCTGAGTTGAGTGGGACCCATGGAGGCCACACAGGAAGGGCTCGCTATAATCTCATCGCTGCAGCGTTGTTTCTGCCAAGCAAGGGGCCACAGGCATCTATCTTCAAAGTCCTCAGTTTCTCTCTCCTACTTAAAGTCAGGAAGTACCTGTGGAAAAAACAAACAGATGCAAAAGAGGCAAGAGTTCAACTATTGAGACTGTTAACTTCCAAAATCTATTACAAGCTGTATTACAAGCAAGCTTCAAGATTTTGTTTCCATAATTAGCTTTGTTTTATTGATGTTTATACTCTTGAAACACAATATCTTAAACTGTGGTAAAAGTTACAAGACTATCACATCCAGGTGCAAAACTATTCTTTCATTGCCAACAGATTTATCAAAGCAAGACAAGTCTTCAATAGTGCTAACACTACCAGTGCACTTCATCCCTGGTCTCTCCAAGTGTGTAAGAGGGAAATTCCTGGCATTATAACCAGTGGCCTTTGTTAAAGCTTCCAGTAACAAATAGCTCAGTGCTGCCAGCTGCCCTGAATTCTGGTGCATGTGTTGCAGACCATATAGAAAATTGGAAAAGAGATTTTTCATACAATTATTTAACAGACTACAAAACATCAAATTTCCCTCTTACCAGCAGCAGCCAAAGACAGTGACAAAGGTGGATGATGCATCAAAGAAGTATGACAAATCCTTCCCTCATCTACAGTAAGAAATTACAGAGAGCCAGCAGCCTCCCTATGGGAAATGGCCACGACGCGATTCTCAGGAAATGGATTCACCACCAGCCTTCTGAGGACACCCTTTTTAGAAACCCTACTGGAAAGCATCTTCATTATACAGCCCTGACTCCACTACAGAACCTGGAAAGCAAATCCAACCACTTTTTCCAAAAAGCCCCGCCTGCACAGAAAAGGACCCTACTCATTTAATCACACAGATTCAGTGAAACTGATGCAAATTGCTAATGTAAACACCCCTAAGCTGATTGAACGTCAGTTGATCTTAACTCAGTGATTTACCAATGCAAGCTAAAGAGATTAACTGATTAAAAAAGCAACTACGTGAAAGGCCTGTACCAGCTGGAGTGACTGAGTTCAGGACTGGAAGCCTATCAGTCCCTGAAAGACAGGAGGTGTCAGAAAGCTCTGGAGCAGCCCAGATACAAGAGCATAGGCAAGCAGGGGCATGCCTCACACACTGTAGTGCTGACCATGAAGAGGCAGAGAACCACTGTCCCAGGTCCCTTCTTTCCCCCTGGCCATCTGGACCAGACCACACAACTTCTCTTAGAATGTCAAAAACAAAGGTTCTTTTCTTCCACAGAAGAACCCCCTCCCAGAATTCTGAAACAGGCATCAAGTACAAAAGCAAGTTACACAGTCAGGCCTGCTGAGCTCCTGTCATCTCCAATTACACTGTGGATGCAGGTGTTAAAACCCACAGGGCACATTAATTCACGTGACATTTGTAAACACAGCCTCAGACTGCATCAGGAATTCAGAGCTCTCTTCCCTGAGGGAGCTGGAGAAACAGACTATCTAGAATAAAAGCAGTGACAGAAAATATGAAACCTAAATCTACAGACAGAAAGAAGTCCTATCATGGGAGAGTACAACCCAACCAATGAGATTTGCAACCAATTTGAAGAAACTTGCAGCCCTCAATGCAACAATGTCACTACCACAATCAACTTTTTTTAAAAAATGTCTCCCCAGGAAATCTTGCAGAATCTGAAAACCTTGTGGACGCATAGAGCATTGAGCATCAGATAGAGATGGGAACTTGACTGTAATAAATCCAAACCTAACTTGTATTCCTAGTCCTGTGTAAGCTCCTCACCAATGCTGACACAGATGTCTCTTGACATGTTTGGGCATGAAACAAGAAAGCTAAGAGCAAGCATCTGCATCGCCACATTCCTTTAAACCATGCAAAAGACTCATTCAAAGATTAATTATTCTGCAGAATGAATCACCAGCAGCACTACTGCAGCAGTATTTCAGAGGAAGGGTTTGATCACCAATCTGAGGGACTGAGTGACAGTGCTCAGGCCCAGGCCCTCAGTTCAGTGACCCATTCTTAGTGCATCCCAGCCATAACTGAAACTTATTCCAGAAAACAAGAGGAGGGTACAGTCTGATGGGATTTCAAAACCGTGTGATCTGCACATCAACTGACATTGCAAGAGTGAAACTTGCTGTCAGCAAAACATCTGGAGCCCAAAGTGTCTGAGAGACTACAAGCTACCAAGGGGGAGGGGAATATAAATCCATGTGTGCATCCAGGACACGGCAACAGAGAAGCCACTATCTGTGCTGTAGAACTACCCAATGTGTTCCTGCTTCATGCACCAGCCTCCAACCTTCACAAAACAGAATGGGCCAGATAGAAATAGCTACTTGTCTTCTCTGCTCCTAAGAGCATTTTTTCTTTCATAGGTGCAATAACAGTTGCAGGCTGTAGAAAACTGACCTGACCAGGAAGAGCAGCACTCTGGTGCTAGGTAAAGAACCCTACTGAGCATTTCCCCCACATACACACAAGTGAGAGGCTGTATGACAAGGCCAGAGGTTTCACAGAAGTGCTTAGGATAGTTATTACATAACTAAAAATCTTGCCAAGTTTTGTACTAATAACCACATTATTAGAGATTCACACCTTCCAATCTGCACCACCACTTCAACCAAAAGTGCAGAAAGGTGATGCAAGCCGTAACTGCAAGAGGGAACACTGTCTCCTTGACACAGTCTGCTGTGCTGCCTCCCACTGTCTGTCTCAACTCCTTCATTTTAGAAATCAGAACTGGCCATGTGACAAAAGATGAAGCAACCACCTCTGAAATGCAGCATCTTGAAGAGCATAAACTGATGAACAGACATAATCCAGTGAGGAAACATAGAGATGAAAGGCTGAGGGAAACTAATTTCTGCCAGCACTTGCCACCCATGTCTCAAATTTGACACTAAACATTTCTGAAATGTGTGGCCATCAGCTTCACCCTACTCCATTTCTTCCATCTCCCCTTCTTTTCTGAGAATCAGACACTGATGGTCTCCAGGTCAGCACTCTTACAAAGTACTGTTTTTTTCAAGGACTAAAGATGGCAGCCCTGGCTCTTGCACCTCATGCTAAACTCCAGAAACATTCATCACTTCCTCCAGCAACAACTTCATCCCATTCCCTCAGCTGAGTCCTCTTCTAAGCCAGCTGAAGCACTTACACATTCTTCTGGAAGACTTTGGCCTGACCCAGCATCAACAGACTAAGCTACAGAATATACCTAACTATTGTCCCATGTTCACTGAGGACAAGTAAAGGAGATACCATTGGGCAACACAGAATATATAGGAACCAAATGAGCCAGATGCAGCTACTGTGACACTTCTGCTAAAGAGTGCTGTCCTCTCCCTGGTACTCTTAGTTTGGCATGTTCTGTGAGGGGTTTAAGGATCAGGAACCAGACCAGATGCAAGCACATCTCTGAAGAAATTGTACTGTGTAACACATGAATAATCAGAGGAACAGAACAACAAGCTATTTACCTCCAAATAATGGATGCTCAGAGGAAAGAGTAGCTTCTTAGGAAGTTTGTTCTAATCTCTATGATCCTTCAAAACAGGATTTACTCATCATAGTCCTGGCCCTATAAATTACAATATCCTACAGTTTCAGCCAAGACAAACATACATAGCTATGTTTCAGTTCTCTAATGAATCACAAGCAGGCACTCTGCAGCGTGTCTGCATCAGCAGAAGAGACTCATGTTTGCATACATATGCTAACATGACTGTGCTCACTGTGTGTCAGCAGGACAACACCTCTCTGCATGGGCCTTAACAGGCTGTTGGTGAACAAATATATCTGACAGGAAGGGCTATCTTTCAGAGGTAATAACTAAAGCAGAAATATAATTTGGCACTTTGGCTTCTAAGTGTGCTCTGACGTGCAGTACAGATTCACATTGGCTGCTGGCATTTATCTCTGAAAGCTGGGCCCACAGCAGTGCATAATGACCTCTGGTAAAACCTAAATGGACAACTCACACAGTGATAATGCTACCTTGGGTATCACATGCAGGCTGCAGATCTAAATGGCCAAGGGAAAAAAAAAACAAAACACCAGTTAGACTGGAGATTTCACAGGACACAGCAGCACCAGCAGAGAACTAAGCTCCATTCATACAGAATAACCATATTTTGTGACCTAATGCTTTTCCTACACTGTCTCTGGTCTAGCAGCCAGAGTAATTTCACAGATCTTCCCTAGGATCTTGGTACTACCTTGTAGCTGTTCCAGAGAAACAAAGACTATTCCCAGCTCATGTTGGCTAATTCTTCCTCCTTCCCTCTACATCCTCACATTTCTCAAGAAATGCTGAAACAGACAGCAGGTCTGTGAGTGAGGCAAAAGTATACATATGACACGTTTCAAGGAAAAAGTTGAAAAAAACACCAAACACCTTGTACCCTTCAAGACAGAAAATGAATCTGTTACTTTGAAAATGAAGTATTATTACATGTGAAAATTGTCTAAACTCATGTGGAAAAATAATAACTTCAGGTGACAATGGGAGACACAAATCAGGAAAATGCAAAATGTGAAAAGCGGTGCAACAGGGTACAGTAAACAATGATTCTGAACAGTATGTTTACAAAGAAGGGAAAAAATAGTTCTGCAGCTCTCAGTGAACAGACGAGCTCAGTGCCCCTGCTGTAAATCCCTCTCTCAGAAAACTGCAGGGACACAGTTTGAAATCACATTATCTATTTTGATCTCCCCAGAAGCATAAAGGCAACCACGAACTGGAAATAGTTTGTGAGCCACCATCAGTCTCAAGCTGATAAAGAAAAGCTACAGCCTCCTGATTGCTTTCATTTGCTGTCCAGCTAAGCTTCAGCTGACTATGAGCAGCTGTCCAAGACTGTAGCACTGCTTTGTGAGCTCTTTAAGTTGTTGCCACCATTGCCAATTATGCAGAAGAGTCCTACAAGTCACTCTCAGCTGCATTCCAGTCTCTTGCCCTCAAGTTAAGGGTCTTAACTGCCACCTTCCCTCACTAGCTCAGTTCCAGAGCCTGCCTCCCTCCCCCTGTCCCCTACCTTACTTTGGGTTTTACTGCTGCTGCTGACCAACTCCCTTATTACCCATAACTTCACTGATTCCTGGCATGGCCTTTGCCCAGGCATTTGTTTCTCCCTTTGAAGTGGGCTCACTGCAGCATCCAGCTCTCACTGAGTTTCGTTTGGTCTCAACACAAGGCATGCTGTCTCCTACCCAGGTCAGGCACAGAAACCACCACAAAGTTGACAGAACAACAGCAGAAGTGACTAACAATTGAAAAGATTAAAATAAACAAATGTATGTCACTTGGTTGAAAGAGTACTGGGAAGAGAAGAAAGGTTAGGAGTGGTTTCCTAAAAGGTGTTACTCTGAAAGACTGCATGTCTAAAAGAACACTGAGAAGGGCAAAGTCTGGCTATTACAGAAAACCACCCTAAAGCTGAATTCTGGGAGACTGGAAGTCTCCATAAGTTCCCTTCTAGAATTAGACCTTATAATTACAACCAAAATGCAAAGAGTTCTATGGACACTTAAGAATCTGAACTTTATATGACTTAGCTATTCTGTGTGTGAAGAGTGTCTATTATAAACAAACAATGGTAGCAACAGGAGTTCCAAGCCAGTTTCACCCTACATCAGGCAAGAAGGAATGCAGGACTGAAACAAGTGAACAAATGGGTTAACAAAGTGAATTAGAATCTTAAGGCACAACCATATGACCAAACACAATGTAATAAAGCAGGGCAGAATAAGCCCAAGGTACTCCGCTTTGCTTCAAGTAAAACGTCCAAACAACCAAACCTGCTCCTTGTCCATGATCTGCAGAGGACAAGATTTGCTTCTTTCCTGCAGAACCTGTGGACTCCCTTATTTCAGAAATATGGCTTCCTAAATTTTAAACTGGATGACAACAGAATGCATTGACTCCAGTCCCAAATAGGACACTACAGGCTCTGCAAAGCTCACCCCAACAGCAACCGTTTTGCAAGTCAGCTCTCCTGCTCACATGCCTCATCCAGCAGCAAGTGCTCCCCGCTCTCTCACCTGCCTCTCATTAGACCTTGCCTGGCAAAGGCTGAGGTTTTCAGTTTGCCCTTCCCTTCAACCCTTAGTTTCTGCCTGATCAAAGAGAATCATGTCAACACAAGGAGCAAGAGGAAAAGAGCATATGTGTGACTACTTTCAGGGTAGGTAAGATCCTGAAATGGGCTGTGCCTTTTATTTTCCCTCTCTCTCTTCCAACTGCCAGATTCTGCAACTGAGCGGAGGAGAAAGGAGATGAGGTTACTGGAGTTCATTCACACTGCACAAGGACTGCTCTCGCCTCTCTTCCTGTTTGCAAGGAAGTATCAGTCCCTCTGACAACGGGAGACAGAAAGAGGCAGACAAGTGGATAGGGGAAGAGAAGAGAGAGAGGGGAGGCAAACAAGGAGAGGGAGGGAGAGACTGTGGTAAAATAAGACTCTTCCCTGGTTAATGAACTGGAAATGAATAACAAGTGATATCAGGAGCAATGTAGCCACCTTGCTGCCATGAAATTCCTTTAAAAGGCCGTTGACACAAGTTCCTTTGAACTCAGGAAAACAAAACAACGCTGATCTTGATAAAAAAATCTCTAGCCTCTCCTAGGCTTTCTACTGTCACCTCAGCTTTCAAGCTTCTGGCTAACCTGGAGTATAGACACCTCAGGAATGTGGCCAAAACCAGGGCACGCAAAGGGGTGACAGTAGCAGCATCCCTCCATCTTGCCCTCCCCTCCAAGCCATCCTGTAAAATGACAAGTCATCCCTCCTCAGATTTGTCTGGCCAGGTGAGCTGTGTAGCCAGTGTCCCAACATGGGGAGGAGACAGGGCAGAGTCACTTTAGAGGGATACCAACTTCTGCAGCACTCACAGGGATGAACGCGAGCAGAACTTGCTGTTTGGAGCTGAACTGCAATAATCCCCCGTGTCTGGCCACGACTCCAGCTCACTGACAGCTCAACACCACTATCAGCACCGACCTTCAGATGGCAGGAAGCATGACTGAGTCTTTGATAGGGGCTTCCTACAGGAAAAATCCCATCTGTGCTCCTCCCAGGAGGATGAAACACTCAGAGCAGCTGCCCCCTCCTGCTAGCAGAAAAGCAAAGGGCACCTCTGTGCCGCTTCTTGGGAAGCGGAAGGGAGGGAATGCCTGGGTCCTTGTCCACAGAATGTGTCAACATCAACTATAATAGCAATTTTCCCCTATGGAAACTCACTTCAAATTGGAAACAACATTTTTTTGCCAGTAGCACTCGATTTCTCCAAGCAAATTTAGCTATCCTAGCAGTAAGTCTTTTTTCCCCTTGCACATCCAAATGTCTCTAATAGTGTCATTCCTTCACATTTCTAACCACAGTACCAGATACACACACCACCAACCAAAAAAAAAGAAATAAAAACACATGTAAAAAGCATTCAAGCAACCAACAAAACTACCAACAAAACTTCCTACTATAAAATAATCTGCTAACAAAATCCCCCTTCTGTTTGCAAAATTAAAGCTCATTAATCCTGCTGCTGGCCAGCTCTTACACACCCTTCATGCAGCGACAGCTCATCACATCCTACTTGAAGGCCAAAAATGCAATCTGACCCCAATGCCTCGGTTTCTTTATAAATGCCACTGCATGACAACAGGGAAAACAGGACCACAGACTCAATTTCTTTCTGGATGCCTTGTCTATATTTACTCAGCCATCAATATCTTGTTCTGCACAATTATACGTAGTTATGCAAAACATAACAGTCAGGCATTCTTTGAAGCAACAGTTTTATAACCCAGAGCTTCTTTTGTCTTCCCAGAGAACAGAATTTAAAAGAGACAAGAAGTAATAGCTCAGACAATGACAATAACCAACTAGGTCCATAAAACTGCTTTGTTGTTTGTTTTTTTTTTTAAATGGGGCTTGCCTAGAAGTTGGAAAGGAATGGGGAGAATTAAAGAAGCCTCACTCTTCAATAATTGTGGGCTTTCTTGGGAGCACCACATTACAGAACAAAACTCCACCATGGATCCTACATTCCTCCTTTATGACCCTTAGTCTCACAGATGTTATAGCCCTGCTTCAGGCAAACATGAGTCTGACTCACAGCAGACTTGAAAAGTCACCCCAATGCTATTTCCAAAATGAAGCAAGAGATCAGAACTTTAAAAAAAAAAAAAGGCGAGAAGCAAGAATGAACACCCAAAATAACATCCTGGTAGTGGAAATGCCAGGGAAAAGGGCTAAACCTAGTCCATAAGGAATAAGAGGACCAATAAGATTATGCCTAGAAAAGAGCACTGCAGGCCTTTTTTCTGCAGGTAGAAAATAATCCCACAACGCACTTGGTTTTTCGTTTTTTGGGTTGTTTTTTTTTAACTGATTGCTTCCTTAAAAAATTATTTCATCTCAACTATGCATTAAGAGAACGATATTTCAAGATCCATGCCTATTCTAGCCAAGCACCTTTATCAGCTAGAATCACAAAAGGGAAATCTCCCCAGCTCCCCAGGCTGCCTCAGTGCATCTCTTCACAATACAGAACCTCAAACTGCTGTCCACTCCTCTGAGCAGGAACATGGCACAGTCCACTCACAGCACTGAGCTACTAAAGCAGATAAAAGCAAAAAAGAAGCAGCTCTACCACTCTATCAGGAAGACAAGATGACAAAAGACACCTAAAGGCATAGGCTATATCATGGCAAAGCTAAAAAGATAAACAAAAAGAGAACTTAAAAGCCCTCAACTCCTACCCCTTGCCCAGACCACCTTCTCTTTCTAACTGGTCTTCTCCATCCTCCACCAGCTGTGAAATTAGAGGTCATGAAGAAGAGAGGCAAAAGAGGAAAGAACAGGAGGGGAGGGCTGCTTACAGGAAAACTGTTTGTTCACTTCTCTGACTTCCTCCTTTCCTCCCACCCCAGGAGTACTTCCATCAGCATGCTGCACATCGTCGCAACTGATACAAGATTGTTTCTGGGAAACAGCCTCTTAATAATGTCTCTATATAACACTTTGTATCTAAGCACCATTCCACCCAAAAGCATCAATCAAAACAAATACTACTGCTCACAGGCAAACCAGAAATACAGTACTGGATTGCAAAACAGGCAGGAAACTCATTAAGATTCCCTTCAGGGCAGTAGGGGAAAAGCACCAATTCCCATTCATAGAAGGATCATCCCTAGATGTAGCACAGAGGTCAGGAAGAAATTACAGCACTACAGAAATACCCATATAAAGAACACATCAGAGGGATACTGTAACAGTTTTAAATTGTTTCAGAGTACACTCGACTGGTAGTCTATTCCCCACTCAAGGATCATCAGGGACCTATTTTGTCAGGTTTTGCTGATACTGCCCTTAGATGAGCAGGAGGAGAGAGGCAAGGTTGCAGATATACATATCCAAACATAGATCAGCCAGAAGACTAGAGCACAGCAATAAAGGGGATAGAAGAGCTGCCAAGAAACACAATGAAGACTGGCAGAGGGGTGCAGGTCAGAATAAAGGACCATTAAGAGCTTTGCTGCAAAGTAAACTTGCCCTGATTTTGACTACTCTTCTGGATTCTGGCCTGTATGGGCTATTTCTGCTTTGGGGGTCATTGCAACTGAACCCTTACAAAGTACAGTATAAACAAAATAAGGAAGCCTCTCTGAGTTTTATAAACCCACCAAGCAGAAGCTAGGAGGGAAGGGTTAAAGGTCTGAAAACGAGAGAAAGAGATCTGTGTGACAGGAAGGGAGCATGTGAGAGGGCGTGTGATAGGCTGTGCAGCAGAATGCGTGTGTCGATCTCATTCCCTTTGAGGCTCTTGGCCAAATGTGGAGCTGAACTTTCTGCAGACTTTGTCCTGCCAAGTCATGTTCCCTTCTCACACTGCCTGACATCACCACAAATACTCAGCTCAAAAACAGTCCAGAGCCGGACAAAATCTACGGCTCAAACCCCAGCCAGTGAAATGGCTGCGCTCACGGCACACCCACCAGACTGGAAAACAGAGCCACTGACTCTCCTCACAGGTTGTCTCCAAGAGCCCAGGAGGCCTCACCCTCTTCCATGCAGAAAGTGGGCTGCAAAGGTACAAGGAGACCAGAGGTGCTAACAGGCCAGTGTTCTACTGCTCCAGTAACAGCTCTGAACAGACCGAAAGTCTGCACAAAGGCTCTAACAGAAAAATGTAGAGCAACGTAACCATCAGACCATCTGAGTGTCACATGCATCCTGCTGCAAGGAGGGCAGGCTACTCCCAACTCTGGCACTACCTGCCACAAGAAGGGAGCCATCACACATGACCCACGGACAAATGAGGAGCCAGTGATCCTGCAAAGACCGATGCTCCAGCACGGTCTGCATGAAGCCAGCAAGCAAACATTATCCTATCAGAGCACTCCTATAATCTTGACTTATCAGAAATAAGTGCAAATCCAAGATTAAGGCTGCAAAACGCAGCATGTGTACAAGTGTGTGGGAGTAGGCAATGGGACTAAGCCAACAAGTGGCTCCATTTCTTATTTTGATCCTTGTGTGAAGGAAGAAGGGTGTGGATGGCCCACTGATTCTGGGACACTGCTAAAGGCACCACCCAGAGCAAGTATCAGGGAGTAGCAGTAGAAGATGATACCGAAACAAGGGAGAACAAAGTCTGCAGTTTCTTGGTTTTTTTTTCCTTCAGCCTTCACCCTCAGCCTGCTGCTTAAACGCAGCACTTTAGAAAATGCCCTCAAAGTACAACCGATAGGGAGAAAATTCATGTATTCTTCAGGCAAAAGTTTCTCCTTTCTTCACTTCTATCAGACTTCTACAGTAACGAACAGCAGCCTGGGTGCTTCCTGCAGACCAAGGAAATTTCTTCTTCAGTCCCATACTGGCCAGAAAGTTACATCCTCACTTTTCAGACACACACCGATAAAAGAGGCCACATTGTACAATCTATAGTTATTTAATATCTTACATTTAAAATTTTTATTTTTCATTTCAAAACACTCCTCACAACAGAAATTCCCTCTTCCTTTGCTAAGGAAGGGGTTCTGACACCTTCCTTAAAGGTGCATTAGTGCAACCTTGCCTGTCCTATGGACCTTAAATCATATCCTTACCTGGCTTCCTGTCCAGACATGCAGATGCCTGAGAATGTCCATCTCACCAGCTGTAAACACAAAAGCAATCTTTTGAACTTCTTCCTAGCCTTTTCACAGAAATCAGCACATTATTCCTCTCCTGCACACAATGGCCAAAGGCAGGAAGCAGTCAGTCAGAAGACTGGAATCACAAAGTTGTTGTTTGAGGGCCAGGTGACAGCTTCTCCTTCTAATCTCGGAGCTTGCAGCTGGCTGAGCTGAGCTGCCCTGCCTCCATGGCACTTCTCATGCAAACCAAGGCACGCTGCTGAGGGCTGCCCACAGGACCGTGAGTGTGCATGTGTGCCTGCATGTCAAGGCATGCACCACCACAGCAAGTCCCAAGGGCTGTTCCAGTGCAAGTTCATGTGCCCACACAAAGCTGCATGTGAGTTTCTGCTGGCAGATGTGCAAAAAGTCACTGCATGTACATCTCTGACTCTGAAATCCTCCAGCAAAAACGTCTGGCAAGGCAGGTGGAGTCCTGTGGGGGCTGGCACATTTCTGCATGTATGTCTGTGGCAACCAAGACATACTACAGAGCTGTTACAGAAATCTACCTGCTTGCCCTCATTTCATAAGAGCTCTAGATAAGACTACTTAAATTCCAAACATTTTCCCTTAAATGGGTTTTACATACAGTTTTCAAGATTACACTTGTTAATTAATTCTCTATGTTAATGGTAATTTATGATGACGTCTAAAATAACCATTTAAACAAACACATACAGGCCCTATTCAAGCAGGACATGGCTACTGGAGAATGTTTAAAAAGTCTAATTCCTAAACTCGAGAAAGTCACTAAGTCTGCAGAGTTACTACAAAACAATTCTTTTTTAAAAAGGCAGAAAGATTAGCTTCTTCAATTCACTTACTAAATTAGTTCAGTTCACTCAAAGCTGGTGGAGGCAGCATAAAATTGGTGGGAGGTACCTCTCCTACAATCTCCAGATGAAAACAAGACAAGGAGTGATGACCTATGCTCATTCTAAGATCTGGAAAGAGACAATTGCCAAAACCAACCAGTTCATTCTGCTAAACACAAATAACACTACCCTGATAGAATCAGTTATTTAATAGCACACTCCAGCAAGCATATTTTCTCTTATGTATCCAGTGCATGATTTCTGTGATTATAGCACAATTATTAAAAATTGCATATTTGATTTGACCTTTTAATTCAAATGCAGTTTTGTACAAGTCGTGAGGAAAGAAATTCACCCAGTAATTACAACTGACCATTTTGTAATGTAAACATTTACTGTGATATAACAGCATAAATAGATGTATGCAGATACACTGTATCGTCCTGTTTGGCAAGAACAGTAACAGATGAGCCTAACTGATTAGACTTAAGCTGCCTTTTAAGAAATTATCAAATGCAAAACAAACTTTAAATGAATTATTCAAATCACTAACTTGAATCATGATTTCTATCAGCACGTGGGAAGCCTTGATTTAAACCAATGGACCTTGTTTGCCTCACAGCTACAGCACGACCAGTGGGCCAACACTGCCCCGCTCCCTGGAGGGAGAGAGGATACAACTTCCATGTCCTATTGGTTTCAAGAAATCTAATGAGCATATTTGCCAATATTTTTTACATCTTAAAACAAACTAGAAAGCCTTATATGCCAGGAGACACCTACTCTCTTGTCAGTCATGTGCTTTAGCAATCAGTCTGATACTCACCTAACATCTTATTTACATCTCAGAGAGGTTTCTATAAGTACACAATATAACCTGACTCTGCAACACGGCTTTTAAATTGCTTCAATTCTCACATCCCACGAGATAGTTCTCCTACTTAATCCTTGTAGGCACTAGTTTGGGTCTCTTCAAAACAAGATTTAGATTTCTCATCCTCTAACATTTTCTCTTCATTTCTTCACCGACTTCCCACTAAATAAACATTTATTTTTTGCCCTCTTTAAACCTATTTGGAAGGTGTGCAATGCTCTGCTCTCCCCTGTGCACTACCTTAGTTAACCTTTGTCCTCCCCAAATAAAGATTGTTAAGAGCTTGACAGTGTATACTTTGAATTTATAACATTACACCAAAATGATGTAAATCACCTCAACATTTTCTTTTTGACACTCCATAAAGCGAGTAATTCTGCTTTACAGGAAATCTGGTTTTGAGATCTTCAGATATAAAAGTACAAGTTACATTAGCTTTAGGGGTGTCTCCCTTTCAGTGGCAACATAAGAAAGGAATTTGTCTATGTTCCAAATACGGAAAAAAAAAGTATTTGGTCACGAGCAGGAAGTCACAGAACAAAACTGACACAGGAATGCTAAAGGAAGCCATTGTACCATTTCTAACTCATATATTTTTAAGGTCTGGCTGAACACGGACAGCCTCTTTTCATTTAACAATATTACACACATCTCTCAAACCTGAAGTAACTACAACAAAAATGCTTGCATACTAGCAGAAGTATGATCTAATGACCAAGTTCAAGCTGTTTTATAGCCTTAAAGCAGAGCTGTACCTATCAGAAGAAAACACTCCCCTGAATTCCCTCCTAAGATGAAGTTCCTTCACACCTAGAAAGTTTCCACAGCCAAGAGAATGCGACTCTGCCTTCCTGAGTTATTATGCTGTAAGGAAAACAAGTTAACACATCCTACAGAAGATCAACTCCCACAACGAAACAAAGTATATTTGTACAGAATCATAAAATGGTTTCGACTGGACCCAAAAAATCAAGTAAGTTCAACCCCCACCTCCATGGAAAGGAACACCTGACAGTTCTTGAAAACTGACTTTTCTCCAACGCTGTCAGGTGTGTGAATCTCATTACTCGGTGGGGGAGGGAAAAGAAGGAGAGTGACAAACAATCTGATAAGCTCTCCTATTCAACATGCAAAGACCCACACATCTGCAACAATGAGACTTTCACAGCAGCTGCTTCCAGAGCAGAAAGCAGAATCATCCTTCAATGCACCCAAGACAAAGCACATTATATTCTATACTCTTCCTTAGGCAGATGCGATCACAACTTCTGAAAAACAGCAACAGTTAAAGATTTTTAAATTCAAAACTTTAAATTTTGAGAACTGTCAGTCTTGACAGCCATACAATCACGGGCCAGATCTAATTACAAGACACACACTTGTGTCTAAGATGTGAGACCATCACCACTTGATCTAACATTCAACAACAGTAAAATATTAATCCTGTTTACCTCAGAGCAAGCATGCAGAGTTGCGAGGACTAATCCGAGCAAAAGGAAAAGAAAGTCATAGCAATCAAATGCACTTTAGCACACTGGAAACACGACTCTTCCTGCAGGTGTTAGACAGGCACCAGGCAGCAAACTCCTGCTCTGTATTTGTAGGGCTGCACGCCTGTCCTGCGTGGCCTCCCCCTGCCTCCCAGCACAGCCAGCTGGTAAGAGAAACATGCTGACACGGCACAGGGAGCTGCAGCAGCAGTAACTGGAAACAGCAAGCGAGGGCAACCCCAGGCACACTGCCAGGACACACTAATTCTGTGATAAAGTTTCCTGTCCCTATTTTTTTTTTAGATTGGGCAATTTATATATATATTTATAGTCCCTGCTATGGTACTTTTCCCTGCGTCCCTTCACAACAGGAGTAGCTGCAGGTTTCCTCTGGCAGCTACAGAAGTCCCATGCATCTCCACAATGACCCATTTTCTGTCCTCCCTCAGGCTGGTTTAGGTTTATTTCCTCCACATTTTATTTTGGGGGTCTGGAAGAAAGTGCTTAAATATTTTCACCCTGTTTTTTCTCCTGCAAAAGCTGGCCTTCCTGTATGAAGAAGGATGCATGGGCATATTCATGTATGAGAAAGAAGTACCACTGCAAGTGCTAGACTTCAAAAAGGGGTCACATCAGGAAGCCACACAATCAGTCTGCCCTCACAAGCAGTGTTTTCTGGTGAATACACCACAGGTGCAGTGCCAAAGTGTAGCAAGGCCAACCTCCACCTGGTCCTGACACAATGTGTTCCATGTCCAATGCCCTCTTTCCACAGCCCAAATGATAGAAGGGTAGAGCTCAGCAACAACTGGCTGAAGTTTTCAAACAGTTTTTGTCTCCACAACTACAACATAAGGAATGTTTTTCTACCTCAGCAAGGGGGTTATGTCTTGATTCAGACTCAACTAAAAAATCAAGCCCACCACTCAGTAAAAGAAATAAAAACCAGGTTGTCTGTTTTCTTTTCTCTGTGCTCAGGTATAGCCTTCTCTCTGACACCCAGGAACAGCAGATCAACTCCTTGTGCCTTGGAAAAAGAAGCAGATCCAAGAGGACTCTTCCCTACAGACAAACATAACCTGCAGTCATAGCCAGAAATTGTCTTGACACACAGCGATCCAAACTGTTAGTCAGAAACGTGACTCAGTGTTGGAGACTCCCTCAAAAAAGCCTTGCAGGGAAGGCCACAGCTGTCCCTTTAGCAAAAATAAAAGAAGATAAGAAGTTTCAGGAGACAGAGCATTTCTCTTTCACCAGTGATCCAAGGTTTACTTCAAGACCATAATGAAATCCTGTCTTGATAGATCTGTGGACCTTAGCACCATAAGCGTCAGTGAAATGCCACAATGAAGAGTAACCACCAGTGCTTACCACTAAGTTACCTTTTAACAGCACCATGCAAACTGTCAGCCGTGCAGACAAGTTTCTGCCCTAGAAAACTCACGACCTGGGTTGACAGGATGCAACAGGTGAATGACACAGAGAACTTCAAGTTGAGCAGAGAGGAAAGCTAACAAATTACCACAAAGCAAGTAAACATCTCCTGATAGCACCTCCGGAGACAGCACACAGAAACCCGGGCTCTTCAGATGCACGACAACAGCCACGCGAAACTGACACCGCTCCCCAGACTCCTCCGACCCCCTCAGCAAAGGGACTCTCCCCTCTCTCCGAGAGCGCGACCGCGCAGTCCCGCCGGAGGACACCGCGCATCACGGCCGGCGCTGGGCTCCGGACCCAGGCCGAGAGAGTGACCCCTTCCCTCCCGTCCGCCGGGCCCCGTGTGCCTTCCAGCACCTTCCAGCGCCGCCCGGCCCGGCCCGGAGGGCGGCACGACGCGGGCGAGCGGCGCTGCGCCGCCGGCTCCGGGTCGCAGGGAACGCTGCGGCGCTCGGGCCGGCG